>JAOTQH010281795.1:0-10159 GCA_025631255.1 Cornus kousa
TTCTTGGGAACTTACCATAATGCCCCTAAACGGCTATATTCTTTCAAGGGACTATAAATACACAATGTAAGGACATTTGTGGGTATGCAAGAGAGCCAACACTTGAAAGACCTCATTAGGCATCAAAAGAGAGCTTTTGTTCTCATATTTTTTCCTCATCTCTCTCATTCTTTCATATACTAATCTTGAGAGATTCTAGTAAGGATTCAAAGGGCTTTTGTTCTTGTTTGAATCTTCATAGAGTTTTTGCTCTATTCTACACTTGAGAGATTCTATTGAATTCATAAGAGCTTATTTTCTTCACATATTTCATCTTCTCTCATTCATATCATTCATAGAGTTTGAGCTTCATTGATATTCTTATATACTCTAGTTGAGAGCTAAATTTGTACATCAATCTTTGAGAGATATTTCTTGTACTTCATTGTTCTTATTATTATCAATTGTAAGGGGTTGGTTTGATCCACCAGGTTGGTGTGACCCAAAGGAAAACTAAGAGAAGGTTGTTCTCTTAGCAAAACAAAGCAAATAGTTTCTTTATGTAAAGGTTTGCTCTCCACCTGTAAGGAGAAGCCATAGTGGATTGGGAAGTCTTAAGAGGGGTCTTGAGTCGAGGAGTAGGAGTTTCCGAACTCGCTAAAATCACCGAGTCATTGTTTGCAATTTTTCTTCCCTTATCTCTTTTACAATTGTGCTATTAATTGTTTGCTTTCATGTCTTGAATATTGCATAATTACTTAAGTAGTTGATTAGAAATTGTAAATCTATAAATTGCGAAAATTGGCCATTGACTCTATTTCACCCCCCCTCTAGAGTCAATCCTTGAGAAACAGTTACAACCTTTCCTTCTTTATTTATTTATTTTTCGATCACTATTCATCACATTCTTATTACTTTTCTGGATCTTCCGTTCATCCTTTTGCCATTATGATCATTTCAGACAAAAGGGCCAAAGATTACCTTCTCATCACCAGAAAAATCACCACAAACGGAGCTGAAACGCGCCACCCCAACTTTATGAGATTCTGCCCACGTGCCTCATACGCGCCCCCACGCGCCAACTAGTTGTGCTACTACCATGCTAGTGCACAAATCAACCCACTTCAGCACTGCCACGTCAGCATATAGGGCCCATTCTGCCACGGCGGCATCGACATATATGTCAGCAGGTTGCCACGTAAGCACCACTGCCATGTCAACAGTGTCAGAATTTTTCTTCTTCTGAAAACACCATTTCATGCCAGATTTTCATACTGATTCCAAATTTGCAGTCAGTTTTTGCATTTGGGATTTCTAGAAGGCACAAAACGAGGTTACTCACCCTATCTTAATTATTCTTAATGGTGATAATTACTCCTTTTTTAGTCAATCTATGCATAGTTTTCTAAAAGGTCATAAATTATGGTCCTATGTCACTAGAGATCATACAACACCTACTCAAGCAAAAGAAGAGTCCTCAGATGCCTATACAGTACGTGTTGAAGATTGGGACATTAACAATCATAAGATCATCACATGGTTACACAACACATCAAATCCTTCCATTGGCATGAAATTTGGGAGTTATGACACAACCAAGGAAGTCTGGGACATACTTGCCTATTGCTACTCCGGTTCTGATGGGGCTCGACAATTTCAATTTATTGTTCAACTTTCTACCCTCAAACAAGAATCAGTTCAACACATTAATGAATTCTTTTCCCAAATGAAATGTCTATGGGATCAATTAGCTCTCTCAGAACCATCATGGGAACATTCTTTTGAAGCAAGGAAATTTATAGAGTATCGCAATCAGATTCGTCTTTACCAATTTCTAATGAGCCTTCATGATGATTTTGAACCCGTATACAGTCAGCTTCTCCATCATTCACCTCTTCCCTAACTTGATTAAGCTCTTAATGAACTTGTTCAAGAAGAGACATGCTTGCAGACTCTTTGTTCCTAGGACCATCTCACTATCTTAGCCACACAATCTTCTGCTCATCAGTCAGTGCCATCTTAGTCAACACCAGATTATTCTGCCTCAACTTTCTGACACAATGACAATAAATCTAGCTCTGATGGATATAACAATAACAATTAATCTGTCTCCAATAGACGTAATAATAACAATCGATCTAGATCTCAACAATCCAACACCAAAAAGGATCGATCATCTCTTTATTGTACCTTCTGTCGGATTCCGAGGCATAGCATTGACTATTGTCGTACTCGTGCTCGACTCTCCACTATAGCTGTAGCTAACACTGAATATATATCACCACCTTCAACTGTAACACTGGTCAACAACTCTTCTAGTGAATATACATCTTCCTTACCTGGCTTCTCTGTAACTGACATTGAGGCAGTTCTTAACCAAGTTTTATCTCACTATCAAGATGCATCTTCCACTGCTCTTTCTACTACACCAAGTAAACATGGTTCTTGGTATTTTGACTCTACTTCCTGCAATCACATGACACCAGATCCTACCTTACTCACATTTCAGACTCCTACTTCTCAGTCTCCTGTCATACACACTGCCGATGGCTCCACTATGCCTATTAGTCACAAAGGAATTATTTCTCAATCTCAGTTATCTGTTCCACATATTTATCTTGTTCCAAATCTTTTCCTTAATCTTTTATCTGTTAGACAACTAACTGAGTTGGGATTGACCATAACATTTTCCTATAATGGTTGTGTTGTAAAGAATCCTCAGATAGGACAGATCCTTGGGACAGGCTATAAGATAGGACAACTATTTAAAATTTCTTCATTACATTTGCCTACTACCACCATTTCTGCTACCTTTACACGATGCACTTCCCTAACGCTTGAGTTATGGCATTTTCATTTGGATCATACATCATTATCGCTTGTCAAAACCTTAACATCTATGGGTTTGTTAGGGCAGGTTAAATTTGAGTGTTTTGATTGTATTTCATGCCAATTAGGAAAATAGCCTACATTATCATTTAATAATAGTGAGTATTTTTCTTTTGCTTCATTTAATCTTATATATTCTAATGTTTAGGGACCTTTAACTATATCTACTATGGGAGGATCACGATACTTTATTATTTTTGTTGATGATTTTTCACGATTCACATTGATTTTTTTAAATAAAAAATCGTTCTGAATTACTTAAAATATTTCGTGATTAGGCTTACGGTACTATTTTTCACACTTCTTATATTGGCATGTCTCAATCGAATGGTTACGCCAAACGTAATTTTGACATATTTTAGACTTAACTCATTCGCTCACCATTTCTCCTTCTTCTTGGGGTAAAACATCTCTTATTGTTGTTTATATAATGAATCATGTCCCCACACCATTTTTATACAATCAAACACCCTATGAACGTCTCTATGGAAAGATTCCCGACTACAGTCATCTTAGAGTCTTTAGGTGTTCCTGTTTTATTCTTCTTCAACCTCATGAGTGAACTAAATTACAACCACGCTCTCAACTTTATTGTTTTCTTGGATATGGAATTGAACAAAAGGGGAATAGATGTTATGATTCTATTGCTAAATGACTCAGAATTTCTCATCACGTTATTTTTTTGGAGCGTAAAATGTTTCATACATTATCTAAGTTTATTGGTGTTCATGATCAGGATTTTCATATTCCTCTATTAGACACCTTTGCAGATCTCTTTCCTGATTCTAGAAATTCCTCAGATATAGTCAACCCTCTGATAGCTGAGTTCTATTCATCAGATATAGTCCACCCTCTAGCAATTGAGTCCCACTCATCTGCTTAGTCCAAGGTTCCTAACAATGTGCCTACCACAAATCTTCACCCCCATTCCACTCGGGTAAGAGCTCCATCTGCACACCTTAGTGATTTTTATTGTTATCATGCTCTTGCTACCTTACATGAATCTTACAATTTTTGTGAGGCATCTTCTAATCCCATGAGGCAGCAAGCAATACAAGAAGAATTATATGCATTGTCCAAAACTCATATATGGGATTAGGTTGATTTGCCTCCTGGAAAGTCTATTGTAGGATACGAATGAGTTTACAAGATCAAGACTCGTTTAGATGGGTCTATTGAGTGCTAAAACGCTTGATTTGTTTCTAGAAGATTCACATAGGAATATGGCATTGATTTTGAGGAGACATTTACCCCTATTGCACGTCTTCCCTCTGTTCACACTCTTATTATTGTGGCAACTTCTCATCATTGGGGACTTTTTCAGATGGATGTCAAGAATGTCTTTCTCAATGGTGATTTACTTAAGGAAGTTTACATGCAACCTCCTCCAGGTTATCCTTAACCTCCTAATAAGGTGTATCGACTTCGGCGTGCTTTGTATGGTCTCAAACATACACCTTGAGCTTGGTTTGCCAAATTTAGTTAGATTATCTCTCATTTTAGATACTTCGCTAGCTTTTATGACTCAACTTTATTTATTTGACACACCAATCAGGTATCATTCTCCTTCTACTTTACGCTGATGATATGGTCATCACTGGAGATGATTTGACGAGAATTCAGGAGCTCAAACAATTTCTCAGTCATCAATTCAAGATGAAGGATCTTAGAGCTCTCAGTTATTTTCTTGGTCTTGAGATCACAACATCTACAGATGGTTACTAATGCATTCAAGAAAATACATATCTGATCTTTTTTTAAAATCGGGTTTAACTGACAGCAAGATTGTTAATACACCACTTGAGCACAACACAAGACTTAAGCTATATGATGGAGAATCTCTTCGAGATGGTACTTTGTATCGATAATTGGTTGGTAGTCTAGTTTATCTCATTGTCACTCATCCATATATCTCGCATGCCGTCCATATAGTTAATTAGTTCATGGCTGTCCCTCGATCTACTCATTTTGCAGTAGTTCTTCGCATCCTTTGTTATCTCAAAGGCACTATATTTCACAGGCTTCATTTTCCTTCTCAATCGTCATTTGTTCTTCATGCCTATTCAGATGTCGACTGGGTAGGAGACCCTACAAGTTGTTGTTCCACCATAGGTTATTATTTCTTTCTTGGTGATTCATTTATCTCTTGGTGCAACAAGAAACAGACTGTGCTTTCTTGCTCTAGTATAGAAGCTGAGTACAGGGTGCTTGCTGATACTACTTCTGAACTTCTGTGGTTACGTTGGCTCCTTCAGGACATAGGAATTTCTTTATCCGCCAACACTAATATTTATTGTGATAATAGGAGTGCAATCCAAATTTCACACAATGATGTCTTTCATGAGCGAACGAAACACACTGTGATACCCCCATATTTCCACGTGTAGGTTAGCCAGGCCTGCGCCCGAAAGCACGAGGATATAAAAAATGAACTAGCAATAAACGAACATAGAATACAAAAAGGATATATAAGAATAGACAAAAATGCTAAAATGAAAACTAAGATAATAATCCAATATTTAAATCATCAGAATAAATTTTCATTAATTAATTCTTTTGATACAATTAACCCTCCAGTAATACAACTTTGGAATCCATACTATTTGGACCCCTAGAAAACCAAAACTGAAAAGTAATAGTAATAACTGTTTACATCTGAAAACTAAAATATTTTATAAGGGATGTTTATTAATTTAATTTTCATGGATTACTTGGTTATGGGTGTTGTAGAAATGATATCTATTTATTTATTTATTTCACATAACTCAAGTATGAATTTATTAATGGTTAGTTAGATGGAATGGTGAAGTTGAGGTTTCATATAAACAATTGTGCTTTCAATTTTAATTATAATGGTGTAGATGGTTGGGACTGTTATAGATGTAATGATTATGATTTAATTTTATGTAGAAATAAATATAACATGATTACAATGTTGTTCAGGAAAGGAGAAGGAACAAATAACTTCAGCAATATCAAAGGATAAATAGACAATTTGAGAAGTAGTCAAGGTGAGTGTACTCACTGGAAGTTTATACTTGGATGTGTTTCATTGAAGTATTGAAGCTGTTTATGTGAATTGAAGATAAATATATATAATTTGATTATATTATATAAGGTCCATACTCTGGCCTGGAAGGAGAGTAATATATTATATAAGGTCCATACTCTGGCCTGGAATGAGAGTACTACATTAAATAAGGTCCATACTCTAGCCAAGAAGGAGAGTACTATATTTAAATAAGGTTCATACTCTGGCCTAGAAGGAGAGTACTGTATTTTAAATGCCTGTAAAGCTGGAAGTTATATGTTATGAAGTTAAATTGAAGTTATCAGATAATATTTGTTTATATTACTCTGATGTAGTAGTGTTGCATTCACTGGGCTTTAAGCTCACTCCTTCCATATATATATTTTCAGGTACAAGGTTGGGTCGCTACTGCCAGGTCTAGAATTTTGTCTGTGGGAATGGGAAAAAGAACAATGGAACGTCTTTTGTTTAAGATGTAAATATTGTAGTAGAATTTAATAGTGTAACTTGTCGTTAACGTGTTAGTTTGCCGAAATTTGCATAACAGGCCTATAATTTTGTTTTAAATTGTAAATTGTTAAACAGGTACTCTGATGTGTGATGAAGTCATGTTGAATGAGGTTAATGTAGATGGTTAGATACATTCCAATTTATTCAATTTATTAAATAGTGTAAGTTGGATTGGGATGTGTCAACTAACATCTTCAATTATTTGATATGGTAGGAACATGCATCTTCAATTGCTCATGCAATGTCTGGGTTGGTATGTGGGTTTGTGGTATAATGGTCATTTAGCTAATTTGATATTTAGGAATAAAACAGATTTAAAAATTAGGGGTAAAGTTGTCTTTTCTCATGTATTTAACAGAACATTTAACGGAAAGTTAGGAATGAATATAAGTGATAGTATTTTCGAAATATGTTTGAGGGTGATATTTGGCCAAACTTGAGGGAGTGTTACTGAAATTAACTTATAAAAATAACATGTATTGGGAAAGCAATACATGAACCACATTATATCAAAGGTAAATTACAATTATGTGAACCACGTTAGCAGTACATAAACAACGTGAATGATATGAGTGAGTATTAGGCTCGTAGCACATAAATGACATGATTGATCACAATTTCACGCGGGAATTGCTATGATTAAAAATATATATATATATATGTGTGTGTGTGTGTGTGTGTGTATATATAATTATAATAATAATCATCTCTACTGTGGTACCAATAAATCTCTAATTTATGTTGTGTTTGGTTGTAAGAAATGATTGTGGGGGGTGGATGAGAGGAGGAATAGATAAGCATTTTCATGTTTGGTTCGAGGGAAGGAAAGAGAGAGAGGAAACAATGAGGGATGCCTCATCTCCCATTCCTTTATGTTTTTATATCCGCCCACTTTTGGAAGAAAGAAATGAGAGAAAGAAGACATAACTACCTATAAATTTGTAATTTAAAATTTTAACCGTTCCAAAAAATTTCTACCTTTTATAATTTTATATAATGAGAGTATATTGATAAAAAGAATATAACAACTCTTCTTCCATTCTTCCTAATCAAAAAAGAAAAAAGTCTTACTCCATTCATCCTTTATACTATTCATTCCATTCATTCAAACAGAAAATGAGAAAGATACTTTCCCTTTATCCTTTATTGGGGATACCTCATCCCGCCCTCCCTGCATTTTAGTATGTACAGTTTTTCTTTTAGTTATCCATAATTACCTAAGAGAGAATTGTGATACTGAAGAGTTGAACTTTTACTTTATTATTATTATTATTATTATTATTATAAAATTGAGACCAATATTTTTTACAAGTGATAACCAACTTGACCGCATAACGCAGCACCTAACTAGATCCTTTGCTGCAAACGAGTTGTACAGTGCGCAATACCAGTGCTGTAGTCCACCCGCACGAGGATTTGACTTTGGGCTCTATTATGGGTTTGTGAAGAGAAGATTCAGGTTGCACTGAAAGAAGAGATGATGAGGATATCAAAGTCGTGAATCCAGAAGACAAGTATTGTTTACAAAAAAAATGCAAGCCCGGATGGCTTGTTTCAGCTAGTGCTGCACGATAGCCGGGCCTGAACCAGCCATGGTGCTTCAGTTCCAACATTTAAAAACAAGAAGCCCAGCCCAGTCCTACCCAAAAGGGCCTAGACACAACCGACCCATATTTTATATGATTAGGGTTGGGCAAGGGATTACTTACCCACTACGCTGGGTGTCCCAGTCGCGTGAATTTCTGTGGGAGCACAAAGATCACAACCACCTACATTGAACAAATGATGGCCAACCACACATGGATTGGACCCAGCGCCCAATTGAAATGGAATTGTGGCTGAAAATCAAGTCTCTTCCCTGAAAAATATTATACATATCCAACTAAAAAATGTGCTTCAAATCTAAATGTGTAACTTGCCCACACAATAATATCAAAGTTTCAGCACCTTTCAAGGAAGGAAAGTTCGAAACCAAACGGCATAAACATAATCAGGCAAAAAGATAAGAAGATTCAGCACAAAGAAAGGTCCAAACTCAAAATATTATACAAATCCAAATAAAATCTGTCCATCAAATCTAAATGTGTGGCAAAGAAAGATTGAAACCAAAAGACAGACATAAGCAGGCAAAAGATATGAAGATTCTGAACCCTTTAAAGAAAGGTCCAAACCTAAAGACAGACATTCACCACAAACGTGGACCTTCCCTTGTTTTTCTATTGCTCCCAAACTATGGTCCACTTTAGTTTGAAGTTAAAAGATTCCTCTTCACGGCGGCGTTTTTTTATTCTATATCTAAAAGGACTACAACGTATGAAATCATCTGTAACCCCAAGGCTGGCCACAATTAGTGTTGCTGCCTGTAGCCGCATCGTGCTATCTGTACCAAGAATAAAATCACTTTAAATAAACAAACTAAATTTCACCTAAACAGCAAGCAAAATCCAATGAGAACATTTCTAGGAAGAAGCCAATCTACCATATATATTATTACATCAAATAAGAGAGCTTGATATATATATATATATATATATATATATATAAAAGAAGGAAATCACTTTGATGGAGCACCATTATAATGAGCAATCTAAAATGATTGAACTTTTTCCCATCTTTATAGTTGGAAATCAATGCAGGGGAGAAATACTAATTTCTGTCCAACTAGAATGCACATGAATCAAAATTTTACATTTAGAATCAAAATACTTGCATACTAACTAGGATGCATATGTTGCATACTTACATACATACATACAAGAGTATGTAAATCAAAATCCACACGTGTGTTTGAAAAGGGAGTAAATATATACCACACAATCTTTAGACCTTTTGGGCCATTGCGTGGTCTTGTCACAAACAAATTGAGTTCGAGTAACTAATTACAATTTATTGTCCACAAGAAACTAATTTCATACAATAAATCAAAATTTTACTTCAATAATGATGCAACTAATTATATTTCAGGATTTTTCACGATTCTTTAGAAAGAAAAAAAAAAAAAAAAATCAACAACTAATAACAATTTATTGTATAAAAATACAAACACCAAGAAACTAATTCCATTTAATAAATCAAAATTAAAAATGAAGTAAGGATCTAGCAATAACATTACCTCGGTCCGCTTTAGCATCCTCCATATATTTTTCAAGATCAAACTCAAATATGTAGGCAAATCCTGATCAGTAGGCAGATTTCCGGGGTGCTCATTTGACAATTTTGACCCAGTATCTGCATTAAACATGAACATGTTGGTAGATAAACAATAACAGAAGATCATTAATATATGAATACGTAAATCTGAATTGAGGATCCAATTGTGGAATCAGTATCCGCAAATAAATAAAGATATAAGAATCATAACCCGTGAAAGAAACGTTTAGTCCAAGAGACGTACAATTCGTTCCAATGTGTCAACCATTGCAGTTTCTCTTTGAGAAGAATTTATCTTGTGGCACATTTAGTCTCAATTCAATACATCTCAAAGAGAAACTGCAATGGTTGACATATTGGGACGAATTGAACAAGGAGGAAAGGTCTCTTTAGCTAAACGTTTCTTTCACGGGCTGTGATTCTCATATCTTTTGCTTTGTGCTGATTATGACTTTGAACATCTGATTAGTGCATGTGGCCACAGCATGAGAACTATACCAATAATAAAATCACATTAAATAAGCAATCTTATGAAAACATTTCTAGGAAGAAGCCAAGCTACCATATATATTATTACATCAAATAAGAGAGCTTGATATA
>JAOTQH010281816.1:0-10159 GCA_025631255.1 Cornus kousa
AGAGCAAGAGCCTCACAGAGCTCAAACAATGTTTTGGAATTGTGCCAACCGGACTGAAATTTGAGGACTTTGAGAAGGACAGTGGGATGGGTATTGGGTATAAGGGCGGATTCAGAAATGCCTAATGGGGTGAGTTAATCTATTTTGGGTGGATTAGTATTATTATTATTATTATTATTATTTTATGGGCTAAAATTACCTCTAATAAATTTATTTTTTTATTTTTATTTTTATTTTTAAGACTCAAACCCACCAGAGCCCATCTGTGGAGTCGTCCTTAATTGACTACCACTCCACGGAACTTCTTTGTCATCGATCAGTATCTTCTCTACCAAATTCTTAAACTAACTATATACATCAACTCCCATATAAAGCTGCATCTCTCTCAACCGCGCATATGCCTATTTCATACGTCTTCTGGAAACATCAAATTGAATGTCACGCCTAAAAGACCACCCAAAATAGGCTACTCAAAATTACTCTTTGATCCCTTGCATTGCGTTTCACACACACACCGTCAAAAAAAAAAAAAAAAGCCAATCACAATTTTGACATCTGGCCAGTACCAAATTGTACTAGGACTAGCGATGTTCACTGCTACTCACACCAACAACATTTGTGGGGTTGAAATAACCAAAAAATCTCTCCTCACCCACAAGGGAGAGAACACGGGAACATCCTACTGTTACCACGACCAACCTTTGTTAGTGGCAAATTATATAGGACAATGGGCAGATTCAGCAATTTTGAATAGGGTGGACTAATTTTGAATTGGACTAATTTAAAGTGGGTTACCATTAGTAATTTTTTTTTTTTTTGGTCTAGGCTTAAAATAGTATGATAAAAAAATTAAAATAAAAATTTGAGATAGGCTGAAGCCCACCTTCGCCCACTTCCAAGTCCTTTTGCGTATAGGACAAATCTTCTCTGATACTACTTATTAGACGCACCGGAGTCTATGATACCACTAGTTGGTCTCAAATATTTTGGGCCAAGAAAAATTACCTTCAAGATATAAAATAAAAAATGCACATAAATCATAGGACACCAAATATACGTGCAAAAACCAAGAGAAAAATTCACAGGACAAACCGGTAATAATCTTAGTCCAACTTGATAAATCGACTTTCAATAGATTCCAAAATAATACTACTATTTACCCATTGGAAGAAACGATCCTCCGTGAGAATCTAAAACATAATAGTAGTAAAAAAGAACCTTCGCAAACCCATGTAGCCGATCTCTCCTCTGTCATTACACTATTCATTGCAAAGTCAAATACCATGATCAATGGAAGATAGATAACACTAAACACCAGATCGTGTACACAAACTCTTACTCTAAGGTAGAGTGACAGATACACAAGCCTTACACTGTGTAGTGATACTCCCCCGCCATTAGCGTTCTCTACCAAATCTGTAAACTCTCACTACCCATCAAATCTCTCGTGAGGTCGACTGATGCCTCTACCACTTCTAAGAGACCACCCAAAATAGACTATCGAAAATTACTTAATTACCGTCTTATGGCACACCCAATACAATTGTTCCCTTCTATTGCGTTCCACCCACCTTAAACCAATCCCAATTTTAACACCTGGAGCGTATCAAATTGCACTAGCGGTGAACATTGCTACTCACACGAACAACTAATTTTTGTTTTCACTTGTGAGTGAAATAACCCCAACAAAATACATTTTTTTGAATTAATTGTTGGAGATTTTACAGAAATTCATTCTACACAATAATATATATATAAGATTTTTCATTTAATAAATAAGCATGTTCAAAGATAGAAGACTCATAATATGAACTCAAAAATTATCATTACAGAAATCACAATACTTTTAATAATATAAATGAATATTGCAATAACATTAACAAGTTGAATGAACATGATAAATAATATATTATAATTATATAAATAAATTAAAGTTAAATTAGATAAGAGTAATGAAAACTGGCATTTGAGATTGAGAGGCGTGCTATACACGGTCTTAAAGTCGGTACTTCTTCCTCAGTGCGTATGTTGCGAAAATAACAACTCTAAAATACAACCTAATATCTAGTAGATGGTGTCCCCCTCTAGGCACGTCCGAAGATGTACCAAAGTCAACTTCTCATTGCCCATAAAATCATCAAATATAATAATCAAAACTATGTGGATAATAGAATGAGAGAATAGACGCACGCACGTAGAAATATATAAATTAGGTAATTCATCTCTTTCTCATATTGACCATATAAATAATAGCATAGTTGTAACTCCCATTGGTCAAGTAAATATAGGATTTAACACGCTAATAAAGTAGATAATAATTTATAGTAAATATATTAATTAAAATAATATAATGTTCACAATAAAACTACCATTAATTATAAGTTCATAATATTTTTATTAAAATAATCCCAACATAATATATATATGTGTGTGTGTATAATAGCTATTTTATATTTTTTAATTGACCCCAATTCTAGAGAAAAATAAAAAGTTTTCGGTTCTCATTTTCTTCTACTTCTTTTTCATTCTCTCTCTTTTCTTCCTGAAAAAAGAATAGATAGGTCGATTGAATTAAACCAACTCCAGAAAGGTTTAAAAAAAAATGATGAGAATTACTATTTTTGTCTAATACCCGTGGCGCTAAAGTTCAGGTATTAGTAGGTTTTTTTTTTTTTGGTAGAAATTTTGGCAACTATAAATTTGATACATTTTGAATTTGTGACGTTTGAGATATATAGTTTTGCTACAATAGGGGTAGTTGGAAAATTTATGAGTTGTGCTCCATTGATCTTGAGGCATGACAAATTATAAGTAAGACAATGGCTAACATAAACTTAGACTTGGGAGTTCTTTTTTTTTGTTTTTGTTTTTTTCAACACCAGCTCAAGCTTTGGAGACGAAAAATAAAAAACACTTCAAACAGTGTCGTTGTTCATTAATGATTCAACAAATTAAAAGAATAATCAGTCAAAATAATTAATCTTTACGGAGACTTAAAAAAAGTCTTGGGAATCAATCACAAAGAAGTTCATGGAACAAATAAAAGTAGTCGTCACACAAAGACTAAGAAGTACCACATGAACCAACCACAAAAAAGTTATGAAGTACAAAGCAGTTTTTAGCACCTTCTAACTTGATCACGAAGTGAAGTACTTTGCACTTGAATATGTATTGACAAAATTAAATGCAAAATGATATGTAATCTGACTAATCCAACACTTTCATGTTTGATATAAAAATTGACATCATAATGATACCACGACTTTAATATTGAAAAAAAATAATAATAAAAAAAATAAAATAAAATGTCTCATTCCCCAAATATCACAAATCCTTACATTTCAAGCCCTCCTGAGCTCATTTATTTATTCAAGCAGCCAGCTTATTTATGGCTCAAGACCACAACATCCATAGAAATAGTACAAGGACTATAATCTAATTTAACATGCATGCAACAAACAGTACCACCGCAATACATAGATGCCGGCCAGAACATAGGGCTCAACTAATTCCCAACCTCAACAGGCTCGAAACCGCTCTCAATTGACGCCTTGACAGCATCCAAAACCAGTTGTGTCTTCCTACTGAGGGTTGGCCATTTCTTCTCAGGTTTCGAACCATTTCTCTTGATACTTCCAACCAGACTAGCAAATTCCTGCACCATTAGAGCTTCCTGAGGAAGATCTGTGGTAACACAGTGCTCACTCGGTTTTGGTTCACACCCAATAGAGAGTTCCTGAAACCTAGAATTTGAAGTTGCATAAAAGGGCGCGACGTCCTCTTGAAAAGGAATGACAAAGTCATGGACACGCAAATTTCCATCAGTTCCAAGAGCATTTATATCCATCGTCAAGTTTGTTAGGAAAGAGCAATAGAAGGTAGCAACTTTCCCATCTGCCCAACTCAAAGAAGAGCCACATGACATAATCACTCCTGCTTCGTTATATTCAGGGTCACGCAGGGCTGTTACCGTTTTAGGTAGTTCATAACCAACAGACCAAAGGATTGCCCTGACGCAGTACCAACCAGTGTCACCAAGAGCTCCAAGAGCATCCAAATCCGGCTTCACACGAATGTCATTCTTAAGAAAGTCAGGACCAGGATTATAGGTAAAGGAGCTAGTAACCTGTAGGAGTAAGACATATAGTCTTAATTCAACAAATGAAAACCAGCATGAGAAGGCAAGGTTTGCCTAAAAGCTAACTAAAAAAAAAAAAAAAGAAACAAGGCTATCTTGTAAATAAAAATGTAGCTAATAAGAATATGTTTTCGACTCAAATCTTCTGATTTCTCAAGCAAATTCATCAGTTTAGGCACAATGACAGTAGTAGCAGGGCCTCTCTTTCTCTTCCCATGGCCACCAAACCAATTTAGGGAATAAGATAATTTTGTTAAGTCATGAGGCAAGTCCCGTAAGACTTGGGCTTACTATGTAATTAAACACAGTGATTTCAATAGAGTTGTAGGAAAAGGCTTACACATCTAAGCTTGAGAGAGTCAACCTAAATCCAACCCACTTTTGGATGGCATTTTCGAAAGCCCATAATAGGTAATGGATGGAAAATTCGAATCCCATTTAAATTTTGGTTAGGCTCTATCTATGAAGTCTACATAGTACAACACCTATGTTGTGCTGCATCAGACGGCTCACAATACATCCTTGTAACGCACACACATGCGAGCGTTGTGAACCGTCCAATGCAGTACAACACCCATGTTGTACTGCACCCGACCTCAACACCTAGTTATGAAATAGACATCTAGTTAGTCCATATAATTATATACATACCATTAATCCTGAAACATATATCTACATGTGTGTGTGTATATATATAGTCCTACATCAGATCATCTTGATTTCGTAAAAGCCTACAATACCCCAAGAGTATTTTACCCGAGGTTCCCAGCCGTTGGATGTGGTGATGAGACTCACCTAATGGATGATCCAACAGTTGAGAGGCTTCGGCGTACAATACCTCATGGTATTGTAAACTTTCTCATTAATTTCATTTTTATTTTTATTTCACGAAACTTAAATAGAATACCCAACATATTCACACACATATATATATATATATTTTGATTTAAAATCATAAAACATCCATTACTTTCAAATTTTGATCATAAAATCCTAACATGTTTCAAAACACCTCTATACTTAAATAAAAATAAAAAATAAAAAGTTATCATATTGTTCTAATATTAGTGTTTGACCCGTTAAACTAACCTTACTATTTAATAGCTAGTATTTAATAATAAAAAATAATAAATGAAACTAAAAATTATTTTTTAAAAAACTACAAAAATACCCATTACTAGTCTTCTTCTTCAACCTCTCACTGTGTGAAACTCTCACCTACCTCTCTCTCTCTCTCTCCAACTCATCAGTCTCTGATCTTGTCCTAAAAAAAGCACACACCCTAATACTATAGGAGCATAACATCTTACTATTATTCTTTTATCCCATCTTTATAACTGTGTTGTGCTTTTTAGCCTAATACTATAATAGGAGCATGACATCTTACGTCTTTCAAAAAATTCTTTTCTATTTTCAAAATAAAAATATATTATTTTTAAACAAATAATGAGAGAGCTTTATTAAAATGAGCAATATTGACAGAAGCCCGACACCCTATCTGTGGTGGGGCCCATAGACTGTCCGGTGCCACACAGTTGAGTGTGGAGGCATGCGAATTTCCCTGTCAAAAGACATTTTTATTATTTCTCCGTACTCAATTATTTTATGATTTTGAGTACATCAGTCCAGCTGTAAGGCTCTTTCAAAAATGATTTTTTTATTTTTATTTTTTTTGAGATCACGGCCAAGCATCACTACCCATTCAGTTTATTATGTATCCGTAAATTTATGCATATGCATATATTAAAAAATATAAGTAAAAATTATCAAATACGTAATGGTATTTGTTTCGATCAATCATATTCTACTATGTAATAAAAAATAATAATAATAATAATAATAATAAATCTTATGAACAGATAATGATTTAGACTTCGAAAATTTAATAATTTTAATTAATTAATACAAGTAGAGACTGATGTTATTGTCCATGCCGATCTAAAAATCGAACAAGTTTGATTGATTAATATGAGCAAAGACTGATGTTATCGTGCATACCGATTTGAGTTTGCCAAAACGCTGTGGGTCGAAGAGAAACTCAGTCATCTTAGCTGTCCGCGGATGGTGCATCCACATGGTGGCGTCCATGAACTGCACACCATTAGATTCACACGCCTCCAAGATGGTGTCCAGCTCCGACACGTTGAGAGCCACCGGCTTCTCCAACAGCACGTGCTTTTTCTTCTGGGCGGCCAAGACCGCATAGCGCAGGTGCAGGCTCGTCGGGAGAGGCACGTACACGGCTTCCACATCCGGGTCATCGATCACCTCTTCGTAGCTGCCATACACTTTAGCCGTCGCCGGGAAGCCATTCTCGGCCGCAAAAGCCGACGCCTTCTCGATCGAACGGCTACCGATGGCGCAGGTGGTGCAGTTGGGAGCGAGCCTAATCGCCCTTGATACCTTGCGTGCTATATTAGCACACCCCAATATTCCGAAACGCACCGGCGTTTCAGCCATATATATATATATATATATGTATGTAACCTTAGCCAAAGTTAGTGAATGAAAAATGAGGATGAGGATTAGAGGATATATGGTGCTTTGTTACTTGGTGGTGCTATCACTTTCTTGGGAAATCCCAAATGTTCTATATTTTATGTGAATCTCAAGGACCCGTGGCTTCTTTTTGCACTCTCTGTGTTCCTTTTTATTTGTTCACATGTGAATCATAGTTTACAATCTAGACAAATAAAAAGGGACGACGAAGATAGTATAATTTAACGGTGTCCCTACTCCTCAAAATTTGATCGTGTGCTATATCTATCCATATTATATTCTAATTGAAGGTCCACAGTTTAATCATTCGTAATTTTATCAACACCAAGCAGTATTTCTCAGTAATTAAGAGAGAGGAACTAGTTTGCCTTGTAGACATGAAAAACACGTAATAATAACACACAACTTTGCTTGAAATATATTTACCTAAAAAAAACTTTGCTTGAAGTATAAAATAAATAAATTCATTTTACATTAGCTTCAAGTTATGGTTTGTCCTATGGGTTTGTTCGTAACTTTTTTTTAAGAGTCCGATATTGTTACACACTTTCATGAACTCGATTCGACCTATTTACACCGATATTCGATTAAATCCGTTACACCGCGATCGATATCGCGACTACAAAATGTACTTCAAACTAGATGTATTTATTTTGGAATCAAATCCTTGGCATCCTCTAGAAATTAAATCTTAAAATTTGGAAAGGTACCATTTTATGAGTTGAGTAAAATTATATATATAAGTCAGCCTACTTTATGAGTTGAATAAAATTACACTGTATATATAGACACACAACAAAGGTGAGTTTTCAGTTTCCATTCTCTTTCTAGACCTAATTTGAGAGTGATAACTCATACCTAATGTCCAAACCTAAACCGGTTTAAAACTTTAAACGACAAAGAGAGGCAACCAATGTCTACGTTTTGGGTTTGGCATGGGTTTACCCCAGATTGCACCCCTACTATAAGTGGCAATAAAACCAATAGTTTGGTAGAAAGGAATGAAGGAATATGGGATGTAGAGAAAATAAGAAAGGAGGAATAAATTTTTTTAAGGATAAAAATGGTAATAGATGGATATTTTCTTTACAAAGTTTTATCGAAGAGGATAAAAGACAAATGGGGCTATACATAATGGTAAATGTTATAAATTACAATATATACCATCCTCCATAAATATTAAATAAACCTCTAAATATGATTATATTGGTAAAAATAATTTAAATTTCCTCCTCCCTTCTCTCATTACAAACAAAATAAGTTGTTAGTTTATTCTCTTCTCTTCCATCTAATCAAACAAAAAGAGGAAAGAAACGCCATTTTTTTCTTTTTCTTTTTGTTCTTTTTTTTTTTGGAGAAGATAAGAACTCCATCTCTTTTCTAAAATGTCTCATCCATCCCTCTTTTTTCTATATCCATTCAATTTTCTTCCTTCCTACTAAAGGAAGCATTAGTCAAGGAGACTAAATGCTTATATGGTTTGTCATTCAAAAAAAGTTCTAAAGAATGCAAAAAACATAAAACTGCTTTCAAAAAATTACTATAAAAGACAGTTAATTGAAAATAGACATTTTTATAATTAAGTTTTCAGGAAATTGAACCAATTAAACTTTTGTACAATTTTTAAATCTTTAATTTTTTCAAAACAAAAAACTATTTTTTTGAGTGACAAACCAAGGCCTTTACTTTATTTTTAGCTCAAAACTATGGGCCTATTTGGCATGCAATGTGTTTTAGGCGTTATGTTTTAGTCAATATCAAAATAACCTGTTTTGTTGTAGGAGTGTTTTGGGTTGAAATCGGAACCAAGTTTGGCAACGAAAATTTGTTTTGGGAAATTCAAATTTTTGCTTTAATTCCTCCGCTACAGTACCAGAACACACGTGGTGATATGGGTTTAGGTAAAAAAAAATTGAAATGTTATGAACTATTTCAAACCAATATTAACCGTTTCAAACATGAATTTGAATACCAATATCAGAAAAATAATGTTAAACAGGCCTATGTGATCTTGTATTATACAGAAAATGATATAAGATTCCAAAAAATGACTGTTATTTATATGTATTACATTTTGATTAATAAAATGTACACTAACTAGTTTGCTTCTTAGATATGAAAAACACATAACAATACACAGCTTGCATCTTGCAATGAGCATAAATTATAAATAAAAAAAATATATAAAATCATTTGATATTAGCTTCAAATAAAATAAATTTATTTATTTATTTATTTATTTTCCTTTTATACACTTCCAAAGATGTCTAAAACACATATGGGATGAAAGCCTTCACATCCTTGGGAAAATCTTCAAATTTGGAAAGATACCATTTTCTAGTGGCATAACTCCTCCCCATCAAGTAGAAAGCTGAGGCTAAACTGAAGTAGAATGCATATAGAGTTTGAGAAATGCAGGAGACTCCTACAAAACCTAAAATTTCGAAAAAATAGTGTGGGCATATCACCATATCAAAATAAACCTCCTTTGGGAACCTTATACTCTTTGTCACCCTTTTCCCTCAGTTTAGAAAGGAGGTAATGGTGGTAAAAATTGCCACTTATTCCTACGAAGAAGATTACAATTCCGGCATACTTCAGATCAACTGGTGGCTCCGAAAACCCTTGTGTTAGGCGTTGCATGTAGATCGTGGTTGCGGTGATAATACAATAACTGAGGGAGATAGGAATCACAGAATCAAGGGCCATCATTCCACTGTATTTGTGAACAAATAAAACCTTTAAAACAAACAACTCTCAGTGAGCATTTTGAAGTTTTAAAAGAAAGAATGTTGTGAAATGAAAGCGATAGCAATAAGCTACATGATGCAAACTAGCTTATTCACTCAGTCAACATAATAATTGATTCAATATATCAATTTACCCAATAAAAGTGTATTCTATTTTTAATTTTTATATACACTTTTTCAATATTTTATAAGCATCGTTTCGATTTCACACTTTTTATTTTTAGTTTTTAAATCGTCGTCTCGATTTTCACACTTTCTATTTTTAATTTTCAAGCATCGTCTCGATTTTCACACTTTTTTCAATATTTTATAAGCATCGTCTCGATTTTCAAACACACATATAGTTTTGGGTTACACAGTGCATCGTTTCGAGTCTCTATTTTTAATTTTTATATACCTTTTTCTAATATTTTATAAGCATCGTATACGCTATTTTCGGTTACACAGTTTTTCTCATTACACACGTTTCCTAAGATGCTGTCAATTTTATTTTAAGAATTTTTAAAAAACAAAAAAATGCAGTCCTCATTCCATCTTTTTCCATACTAATCTCTATTTTGCAAGACTTCTTAATTAACGAAAATTCTTCTCGCACTTGATTTTACTTAAATACTGATATTTATTTTGATAACTAATGTAAGATTTATTCAAAGAGTTAGACTCTTACTCAAAATACTTTTTAAATATTTAATTGACCTCTTCTTTTTATAATGTTCTTTTTATAATGTGTCTCTCCACTCCAACTGTATTACTTGTTTCCTCTTTTCTTACT
>JAOTQH010281856.1:0-10157 GCA_025631255.1 Cornus kousa
ACGTTAACGTCGTTCTCTTTTCTCATCTTTTCCGAAAAAAGATCTCTCTCTCTTGCTCATTCCCATGATTGGGGAAATATTTCGTGCCAAAAATGAAAGTGCAAATTAAAAGCCTCAATAATGGATTTTGCAATTTAGATTTCAGAAAAAAGAGAGTGAACCAGAATTTCTAGGTACAAAAAAAGGTGGGAAAAAACATTCATTTTTTGGTGCAAAATATTCCCCCAATTGTGGAAATGAGTAAGAGGAGAGACAGGGAGCAATTTTTTTTTTTTTTTTGAAAAGATGAGGGAGAGAGAACGTCGTTGATAAATTTTATTTAACACAACTAGTAAATAAATTTTAAATATCACGTATCAATAAATAATTCAACTTATAATAACTTACAGGATCAAAATCTTGTCACATGACCTTCATAGGATTCAAAACTCGTCCAATTACTTGTTAACTTATTTACTTAAGTTCACTATTGTGTATGCCACACATCACCTGATTAAACTAAACTTATTTATTACTGTATGATAGATGTAATTTGTCAATAGTAATCAAACCTGATGAGAGTTGCTAATATATATATATTTGTACATTACGGACAATTGTGTACTCCTTTGACTAAATGAGGTGAGTCTGGTAATGGAACCTACAAATCTATTTTTTTTTATTAGAGGAACCCATTCCTTTGTAATTGAATGCATATATATATATATATATATATATATTTTTTTTTTTTCCTTTTTTTAAAAAAGGAAATCTAAATAAGCCTTCTAAAGAAAATCAACCTAATACCTTTGTTATATTTTATTCTATCACATGACACTCCTGAATAGAGCGTAGTGTCCGTGACAGTAGGTAATTGATTATTAGTATAATAATTATTGAATTCCCAATAATACCCATCAATTCATTCAGATAGTTATTGACATAGAATGTACTAAATCCTTCTAATCTGTAGTAAATACTCATGTGACATCCACCACACTCACCTCAGACCTTTAAATGCAATAGCTTATGTTTGTCATGACTATAATCATACTAAACTTGATTATTAATGTACCATAAATGAATTCATCACACCAAATAAGATAGGTATATAGTACATTTTACATTTATGAAATGATAATTTTGTAATCAATAAAAAGTTATATGAACAATTAATTGTGACGCTATATCTAATCTCATTTATCATATGGGATGAATTTTATAATAAACAAATTGATCGGAATCCTCTCTATGACTACTTGGGGGTAATATCACCCTCTTATAACACACATCAAAACAGTATTAATATTAAATTAAATATTTAACACATTTATATAATTATTGTATTATTAATTTAAAATGATTGTATTAACGTGATCAAATAGTCTCAATTTGGTAGCTTCCCAAAAAAAAAAAAACTACCATGATGTCTGAACATTGGTGTGTGCTGGTCCAAGATGGCAATTGCAACATCAACCAAAAATGTTGTACCACAGGGGAATCATAACCCTTATTCAATGCTTCAAACCCAACCGGTCCGACTCCTGAACAATGGTCCAGCTAAACCAACCGGTTTAGTGACTGCATATATATAACTTTTCTTATTTTGCTCCCTTGGTTTCTTCATGTGTTTCTCTTTCTTATCTCTATTTTCATCTCTCTCATCAATCACAATCATCGACACAGTTTCTTCGCTGATATAGAACGAACCGCAGGGACGACCACCTTCTCTGAAGCGGCTCAGCCAACAACACCACTACATCGTCTCATTTTGCCGATAAGACAACACAAATCGCCGATATTTTGGTTAATGGCGACGCAATCTGTAAGTCCCCTAATTCCATTTGATTGATTTATTCGTTTCTTCTGCACTAGGTTTCGAAGCTCCCAAACAACACCGTTTCAGAAACTACTGTAGATCTTTATAATCAAGTTCACGATTCTGATTAATCCTCGTTTATTGGATTGAAAATTAGGTCTTCTTACACAAATCGCTTTGTTAGGATTTCGAGGATTCATATCTTGTTGGAAATCGGTTGGGACGAGAACATTGGGCTAGGTTTTGGATTCTTGTAGCAGAGCTGTGATTGTTGATAATTTTTTAGGGTTCGTATTTGGTTTGATTTTTGATACGAGGAAGATAGGTTTGGCTTAGAGGATAATGTGTATACTGTGCGTCATTCAGAAGTGGTCTCGACGGGTTGCTACCATGCTTCCATGGTTAGTAATTCCACTGATTGGACTATGGGCTTTATCTCAGCTTTTGCCGCCAGCTTTCCGGTTTGAAATCACCTCACCGAGGTTGGCGTGCGTGTTTGTGCTTTTGGTTACCCTCTTTTGGTATGAGATTTTGATGCCGCAGTTGTCAGCTTGGCGGGTTCGGAGGAATGCTCGGCTTAGAGAGAGAAAGCGGTTTGAGATGATTGAAATGCAGAAGTTGCGGAAGACTGCTACACGCAGGTGCCGGAATTGTTTGACTCCATATCGAGATCAGAATCCCGGTGGGGGCCGGTTTATGTGTTCGTACTGTGGGCATATATCAAAGAGACCTGTTTTGGACTTGCCTGTACCCCCTGGACTGGGGCTTTCAAATTCTGGAATTTTGAAGGATTTGGTTGGCAAAGGTGGGAAAATATTCAATGGTAAGGTGTGGGCTGAAAATGGTTGGATGTGTGGTCAAGATTGGTTAGACAATGGTAATTGGGTTGGTGGATCTTTTTCTGAGAAGTCTGCTTATTGGAAGAATAATGGGGGTGGGGTTTTTGGAAGTGATGATCATTGTATGACAGAGAAATCTTATTCCGGTGTTGTTATTTTGGCCTGCAAGATATTGACTACTTTCTTCTTGAGCATCAGATGGTTGTGGAGAAAGATTATGAGGGTTAGTTCCTCTGGAGATGATGCTTCATCAAACTCAGAGCACAAGGGGATATTGGCTAAAAGAGGTGAGAATGGAACAAATTATCAAGAGAGTAGAGGTGAAAAAGCTCGTAGAAAAGCTGAAGAGAAGAGACAGGCTAGATTAGAGAGGGAACAATTGGAAGAGGAGGAGAGGAAGCAAAGGGAGGAGGTTGCTAGGTTGGTGGAGGAGCGTAGGAGAATGAGAGATGAGAAGATGGAGGCTGAGAAAGATCGATGCAAAGGTTCAGCTACTGCAAGGGAAAAAGATAGAAGGAAGGTTGCAGAAAAAAAGCGTCAGGAGAGAAGGAAGGAAAAAGACAAGGGCTCTAGTAAAAGCAACTCTGATGCTGAGGAACTGGAAAAGAGAGTTGGTAAGGGAAGTGAAGGGAAGCGGGATTTTGACAAGAAAAGTGAGACTGATCGACGGGAATCTCACAAATCTGGGGTAGAAAGTTCCAGGGCCCATAGCACAGATATGGGACATGGGTTTAAGGGTGCCACTGTAAACAATAATTGCCGGGGATATGCTGGATCTAGATACCTGGATCATATGAGGGGTACTTTTCTTTCATCTTCTAGAGCATTTAGTGGAGGTAGTTTCTTTGGAAAGGGTTCTAATACTTCTGCTACCGTTTCAAGAGAAAACAAGCCTAATGGTTCTATAGATCATGTTCAAAATTCTGTCAAAGGGAAAGATTTATCAAAACCTGGGCTTCTATATGGGAAATCCAATATAAATGGAGATGAAAGGAGCTTCAGCCGTCCTGTAAGTCATCTCACTACATTATGGATTCTTATTTACTTCTGTTAACCCCTGGTTTAGTATACTTGTCTTGGGAAACACTTAAGGGATGTGAAGTCCATCATCCTCTTCTAGACCTATCCTTCACATCATGACCATTGTGCTACTTTAAAATACCGTAGCATTCACTAGAGTGATGCCAAGAATATTAGACATCAGCCATTCTGACTGAGTTGCTTGTTTGTTTGTTTTTAATCAGATCTAGTTTAACTGCCTTACCTATTAAGTATAGAAAGGGGAAAGGGGAGGGGGTTCGTCCTGTAATGCTCATGAATCACAAACACTTTTAGGTCATAAAAGGCAGTGTAATAAATCATCAGTACTGTGATTCGTCCATAATTAGATGAATCTGTTCGTAGAACAAAAAAATTCAAGAGCCTCGAGCCAATAAAGACTGAGGAGATCGACTCAAGTAAAAATGTCATTAGGAGCTCCATTGTAGAATTCAATTCAGATCTTACCATTAATTGAGAATCGATGGGAATGACAGAACCTCATATCTTGTACCATTATGTATATTTATTATTTTTTCTTCTGTTGCACAAATTCCTTGGATTCGTTATAATCTAGAGGTTTTCAGGATTTATGAGCCAGTGGGTAACATTTATGACAGCACTGTCTATTTATGGTTTATTGATGATGATTAACTTAGGTACATATATTTATGTTGAGCTGTCTATTGCAGGTTTTTGTTGAACCACAACCAGCAACAATCCCTAAAAAATCATGGCAACAGTTATTTACCCGTTCACCAGCTGTTACTCCACTGTCTAATTCGAATGTCATAAGTAGACCAAATGGGAAATTACAAGCAGAAGTTCAAAGTCCTCTATCCCATGGCCACTCATCATTAACACAACCATATGACAACCCTATTAATTTTGGATTCCCATCGCCCTTTACTTTACCTACTTCCACTTATTTATCAATGAATACTAGTACTGTTATTCCATTAGCATCTGAAGCCATGTTTCCTCGCATTGGAGAGGCACCTTGCGAACTTTTACCAGAAGAGTCGGACATTTTTGAAGACCCTTGTTATGTTCCTGACCCAGTTTCCCTGCTTGGTCCCGTTTCAGAGTCACTAGATAACTTTCAGTTAGACTTGGGTGCTGGCTTTGTCACGGACATGGAATTTGAAAAGCCACATGCTTTAAAGAATATATCTACATCTTCTGAGGTCAGCAGACCATCACCAATTGAGTCTCCAATGACACGATCACGAGTCTCTGATGAAAGGAATTCTAGTTCTAATCGATTCCCAGGTACTCCTAAGGCCCAGGATAAGCACACTTCAATGGATTTCAGTAATACAGATGAGAGTGGGATGTGGCAGATGTGGAACACTTCTCCTCTCGGTCAGGATGGCCTTGGTTTGGTTGGTGGCCCAGGTAGCTGGTTTTTACCTCAAGAATTGAACAGATCAAACAGGGAAGATGTTGTGCATCCTATAGCTCCCAAAACTATGGCATCACTGTTTACAAGAGATGATAAACCCGTGTCTTGCACTCGTTCTCCTCAGAATGTTTTTCTTGGCAATTGCCAAAATGGCGGGACCTTTCATACTCCTGTTCCTGGTTCTGGTGATGATCCATGGTTATCAAAACCCTCATTTGGACCAATGACAGGCAGTGAAAATCATTTCTCTCTTAATCCTTCGGAGGAAACTTCTCATAAGAATGGGTTGATCTATGGGAGCCCCGGTGGATCTGCACATAATCATCCATTTGAGTTGTCTCCAGCCAATTCTTGGGCCAAGTAAGTGCATATACTCTGGATATTTTTCTTGCAATAGCTATCTGTCTTCTCTCTTTTGCTCCTACAAGGCAAAACAAGAAGTCATTAGATGTGTCTTTCTTCGTTAAATACTTTTAGAGGTTTATTGGTTATATCTTTGCTGCTGCTATTTCTATTAGTGAGCTTTCAATGTAGGTTTAAGCAGAAAATTTGCAATCCTTTTATTGTTGTTGTTGTTGTTATCATTATTACTATTATATTTTATTTTTTCTGTGCAATGATTTTTTTTCAAGTTTTAGGTGGTGTTTGATAAAACTGAAAATTAAGCACTAAAAAAAATTTAAGAATTGGATTTTAAGAACTGAAAATTCAAGTGCTGAATTTATTAGTTTGAAGAGAAAAAAAAAATATTAATCTGAAAATCTGTTTGATATTGTCTTAGTTTAAGGTGTTGGATTTATTAAGACTCCAGTCACTCCACAAAAAATGTTATTTTGTAGATCAGCCTAACTTGTGGCCTCCAAAACTTATAAAAACACTTCTATTTGCACGTTTGGAATAAACTGGAATTTGTAAAAAAATAAATTTTCTACCATTTTAGGATGGCATACGTTAAAGATGTGAGAGATTCTCGCACTGGCTCCTTTCTTATTTCTTACTTAGGGTTGCCCCTGGGTGCTCCCTCGAGATGTGTGGGGAGTTGGGATCCTGTTGTGGATAGATTCGAAAGAAGGCTGGCGGGTTGGAAGAAGTAATATCTCTCTAAGGGGGGTCGGGTCACTCTGATTAAGAGTACTGTATCTTGTCTTCCCACTTATTTCATCTCTCTCTTTCAAATTCCCTCCTCTGTGGCGGAGAGGATTGGAGAGGTTGCAGCGTAATTTTCTTGGGGGGGGGTTTCTGCTGTCCTATTCGGAGGGGTGGGTTAGGGATTAGGAGATTGTTGCCTTTCAGCAAGGTTGTCCTTGGGAAATGGATGTGGAGGTTTGGGGTGGAAAGGCATTGGCTCTGGAGGAGGGTTATTGTGCATAAATTTGGGGAGAGCAGGGTAGAGTTCTCTTGTGGTACGTGGCCGTAGGGGTGTGGGGGTTTGGACTACCATTCGGAAGGGGTGGGATGTGTTCTGCAAGCATGTTCGGTTTCGTATCAGAGTTGGTAGGAGAATTAGATTTTGGGAGGATCTTTGGTGTGGGGAGCTTCCTCTTGCTCTTGCTCTTGCTTTGCCTCGTCTCTGTAGGATTGCTTCTTATAGACATGTCATGGTGGTTGACTGTTATTATCTTGATAACGGGAGATTGACTTGGGATGTTCAATTTAGGAGGCACTTCCAGGATTGGAAGATTGAGGATGTCACTCGGCTTTTTGAGTTGTTATACTGTTAGACGATTTCAGTTGGGGATCCGGATGTCTGGCTTTGGATTCTTAACCCTCAGGGTTGTTTTAAGGTGAGATCCTTCTTCAGATGTCTTTCAGTTGGCGCTGGAGGTCTTTTCCTTTGGAAGTTTATGTGGCGATCCAAGGCTCCCCTAAAGGTGGCTTTCTTTGCTTGGACGTTTGTCTTAGGTAGGATTTTAACTCAAGATAATTTGAGGTGGAGGAATCAGGTGGTTGTTAATAGATGTTATATTTGCATGCGAGATGAGGAAACCGTTGATCACCTTCTTCTTCGTTGCAGCATGGTTAGGGGCTATTGGGATTTGATGATTGGGTTGTTTGGGATCCATTGGGTTATGCCTGGGTTCTTTAGAGGGTTGATTGAGGCTTAGAGAGGTTTTTCAGTGGAGGCTCTCATCCGGGATGCTTGGAAGGCTACGCCTTTGTGCATTTGGTGGTGCATATGACTTGAGAGAAATATGAGATATTTTGATGGAAAGGAAAAGCCTATCTCTATGCTTAAGTTCTCTATTATTTCCACTCTGTTTTGTTGGGTTTTAGGGAGAAATTTTCGTTCTGTTGAGGAATTGGTTGTTTTTCTGGCCTCTTTAAAGGCTTGGGGCGTTTTTAGCCTTTTATTTGTCTTTGGGTTTCGCTCCCCTTTGAGCGGTTTCCTTAATAAATTTTTTACTTATAAAAAAAAAAAAAAAAAATACTCCCTCCGTCCCAAAATATTTGGGATGTATTGGGATTCCAACTTTTTATTGAATTGTGGTTGACAAGGAGTGAAATTCCATTTTTAACCTTGTAAGGTACTAAACAACTCAAACAAGTAAATGGAAAAAGGGTAGTTTGGAAATGTGATGAAAAAAAATACATTTACTTTAGAAAGGGACATGTATTTTGGGACATCCCAAAAAGGAAAGATGGACATATATTTTGAGACGGAGGGAGTACTTTTTATACTGGGGAGTAGAATAATAAAATAACATTTAAAATTTCCTATTCCCATCCCTCCTAGGATCCTATCAAACAATGAAGGGTATCACCCATTTCCTCCCACCCACTCAACCAAACAAAAGGAGGGAGGACACTTCCCTTCTTTAGTGGCCTCTTCCATCCCTCCTCCTATCCCTCCTATCCCGTCCATTTACTTTTCCATATTTCCTATCAAACAAACCATCAAGGACATTCTTTCTGTGTGCTAAAAGCCAAGATGCTAATTGACTCACAAGACCTGAAGTTGGTCAATGTGGACCTCCTTTCAAAGGCTTCACCATCCATCTGGCTTACTGCCATCACAAACGTTGACAAAAACATTTTTATTTTTTTTACCAAACCCATGCTAATATAGATATAGTAACAAACCAAATTATAGAAATAATGCATAGGAGCTTTTTCTTTTTCTTTTTTTTCCTGTTTTTGGGGGACTTTGTCAAGGGGAGAGCTTTCTAAAATTGTTACAAGAGTAGAAACAAAATAAGCGGTCAAACTATTCCCCTCTTTCATAAGGACATGAGTATAGTGTGTGTTATGTCCTCTATAGCGATCACATATCCTGGGTTAACTTTTGCAGCTCACCATTGAATCAAGCACTTGTTATGGAGGCCATTTTTTGAGGATCATAACCACATAAAAAAAAGGAGCTATCGCAGTAATAACTTGATTTTTGTACAAAAAGACGAAAAAAAGGCGGGCAAGAAAAAGAACCATTACGAACGAGAGTTCAAACTCACAAAGGACTGGAAAGAGGGAACAACATAGACATTATTAGGAGGTCAAGAGAAAACACTACAACACGTTATAATCTCCTAATCCTACTAAGTTTGACATTTTGCAGGAAAAAGTAATGGATGAAAATATATTGAGAATAGTAAAAACTACTTGCAATTGTAAATGCAAATGGAATATGTTTCAATTACACAAGGGTACATACAATCAGGTTAGCGACCTTATCCGTGTATCCCAAAAGAGAAAAAGAGAGACATTTTACATGTTAATGATGACAAAATTCCGAAAAGAAAAACTAAAAAATAGGTATCTAAATCCAGCTGCACTACTTATTTGTTATAGCTACAAATGCAGATCAACTTAATTTCTTATATATTTATAATATATGACTAATAAGCATTCATATGGTGAGATGCTGTCCATGGTTATGTGTGTTTAATACAAACAAATATATCAGTTTATCAGAATCAGTGTTTAAATGCCGCCTTTATTTTATTTTATTTTTCAAATTTGTTTCCGTAAGCAAGCAGTATGGTCAAGCTGGCGCTGAGACTTGAATCAGGTTTGCGATAAACCCTCAATTACTTTAACAGCTGAATCAGCAGAATTTGAAATGAAGAGGTTCTCTAACCCTCACTATAAATGACTTTATATTGAAACTGTACGCCTATTAGTTCTTTAACAACACTAGATACCAAACACATACCCAGAGATGGAGTTCTTCATTGGATTAAAAGTCGATGTGAAAATTGAAATATCACCCTTTGCTTGCTCTATAGCTTGTTCTTCACTGAGTCCAACTACTGAAAGAGGCGGTATGCTGTCAATCAACAGTAAACACATAATTAATAATAAACGGAATACAAATAAATGATAAACAGAAGTCTCTATTATCACAAAAAAAATTACGATTTTCAGCATGATAATTAGATAGTAATCAAAAGAGGAGAAAAATTGACAGCACTATTACGACAATAGTATTTTCTGCAACAAAATATTAGCTGTATGATATATTGATATGTAACGTGTGGTGCTGTCAGTGTATAGCATAAAGCGAGTTGTGGAGCACCCTTGAAGTCCAAAATATTGAAATAACAAATAAGAATGAAAACAACTCGTAAAGGTGCCACGGTGAGACACGATGCAGGGAATCTAACATGAGAAAGGGAATTAAAAAAGGAAAAGGATAGAGTCCCCTGTAATGCAAGATGGAAGTTCACCCAAAAATATAACATAATTTCATTCTCAAAAGGGAACAAAAAATAATGCACCCACTTTATAAAAAAAATAAAAATCAGTTCTGCTCCTGCTTTTAGCAGCAGATTTCTGAAATCAATACATTGATTATTAACTAACTTTCTCTCTATCACACTCTTTAAATGGAACAACTCATTGCTCAAAGGATTGAGTCAAATCCAAAAAAAGTCCAAGTTGGAGCTTCCTTCTTCCTATTAATCAAAAACATTTCCACTTCCCATAGCCAACATTGTTGGATGCAAGTTAAAATCAACCCATCCATCAGCTATTGCACACAAAATGTAACGGGAAAAAAAAAAAAAAAAAAAAAGAGAGAGAGAGAGAGAGAGAAAAGATGACCATAAAACAATACAAACATGCACTTGTTGTATTAGCT
>JAOTQH010281876.1:0-10157 GCA_025631255.1 Cornus kousa
GTTGGGTCATTATGTAATTATTTTTAGTTGATAGGACCCTTGTATTATTATGCAAGACTTGTATCCTTTATATATAAGCCTACACAGGCTTATTAGGTTAGAGTGTTGAGAATACTGAATATATGTGTTTTGCTCTCTCTCTCTCTCTCTCTCTCTCTCTCGATTTCTGAACAGCTTCCATGCTGTTAAATCACGGTATCATCATCATTGTTATCATCATCTTTGCCTTAATCGCATATGCTATGTTACCCGGACTCGGACACAGGGCGTGTGTCTAGAGGTCGGATTCGCTGATCCATAACATTGCAGGACTTGGGGACTCCGGCTAAAAAGGGTCCAAAAGTTGGACACGGACACGTCCATAGACAAAGGATATGCAACTATCTACAGTCTTATTATTAAATATTTTACCCTTCTTAGCAACAAGTTCGTTAAAAAAATAACTTTAAATGATAATAAGTCTTTAGAGTATTAGCCATTTATTTAAATTATTTTAAGTACTTTGTAATTGAGTAAGTGAGGACTTCCCATACGTCATGTCTTCTCTTAAAAGCAATAAAAAATAAAGAAACAGTAAGTTGGTACAACTAGCTTACCCAAGTTAACATTTGCAGTTACCACACTTTTTATTTGGAGTACAACTATATGTTAATATGTTGTACAGTTGTATTCCACCATCCAAAAAGCCACACTGTATATTATAACTTATAATATATATTACAGCTTACGCGTAACCCAAAATATTATATATATATATATATATATTTAGGGGAGTACAGCTGTAACCCATAACACTTATGTTTTCATACTCGGCCAGTTACAAACAAATTGGGCATTGATAGCGCGTGAAAGGTAGACGATCATCTTTAACCTTTCAAAGACATTTTCCAACCATATGCCATCTTCGAATCAAAGAGCTTCCTAACACCGCGAATGGAAGTCGATTCAACCAAAAAACATGAATTTTTTTTTGTATTCCTTCACAAGCATCAACCCACACATCTTTTTGTGTGTGTTTGTCATCAGCCATGTCCGAAGAGAAGATGAGGAGTCTAACCCAGATCCGATACTCGTGTCTGTGTCGTGTTGACACGAATACTCTGGCGAGCACGGGCGAATCCAAGTAAAATATTACAAACTAGTTTTCCTCATTTGACCGGCCTGACGCATCATTAGGTCTCTGATATATATCTCTAAAGTCCAAACCATCTATGTCTACTCTCTCGAATTTTCTCATCAATGGGAGCTACACCTAGTTTTCCTCTCACACTTTCATTAGCGACCCTCTCTCTTCTAGTCACTCCACTTATCCATCTTAATATTCTCATTTCTGCTACAAAAAGGCGTCGTTCTTGTTTTTTGTTTTAAGGCCAACACTCTGCTCCATATAATATAGTTGGTCTATTAACGTTCGTATAAAATTTTCCTTCTAGCTCATGTTTTATTCTTTTATCACATAAAATTCCACTAGTTTGTCTCCATTTTGTCCTACCCGCCCCAATTATACTGATTACATCATTGCCTACCTTTCCATGCTTTTGTATTATCGACCCTAGATACCAAAAGTGGTTGTTTGGATTAATCATTTGGTTTTGGATTCTTATCATTATATTATTGTTAAAATTGAAGGGAGAAATAGAAACTGAAGAACATAAGGATATAATGCGGTTCCGGCACTAGGTCCTACACTCACAGCACAAAGAGCCCAAAGAGCTACGTCACTCTTATTATATTCTCTTTTTAAATTGTTTACAATGAGCGCCTTTATTTTTAGGTGAAAGAATACAAGTGATAAATATGGAAAATACATTAATGGAGTATTCCCTAAAATCAATCCCATAAATCACACCAATCAATATTCTAACATAGGCTGTGTTACCTGGACTCAGGCTGAAGTGTCCGTGTCGACACGACATGACACAGACACTAACACTGGATGTGAGTCGAATCCTTCATCCTTGCATTGTACACTGCCAAAAAAAAAAAAAAAAATGTGTGGATTGATGCTTGTGAAGGATTAGAAAATTGTTCCATGTTTTATATGTTAAACAGGCTTCCATTAACGAGATTAGAAAGCTCAGTACAACAACAATGGCTATCTGGTGCGTCTTTTGAAAGGTTGAAGGCGATTGTATGCATACGCACTGTGTTTGCTAATTTTTTTTGTGCCGGCAGAGCGTGATTTTACTTGGTTGACTATTGACCAAAATAATTTTTGATACTCTTCAGGGGCCACAATGATGCCACCTGTTTATTGGATATGAAGAAGACATGGAGATTTGGGCCTTTTTAACAAAGTTACAATTTAGAGCTGTAAACCAAAATCACTATCTACTGCTGTAAACCTGCATAATAGTTTGTAGTTGTACTGCACAGTCCTTACTTTTTTTTATTTAGTACCACAATATATCATCTATAAGAATCTCGAGACATTTGTTTTGTTCTCTGCTTTGACTTTTCAAATAAGGTAAACAAATACAACAATAAAATAATATTAGTTACCATATAATTTTTTTTTCCTTAGTTGGTACTCACACACACATGCCTCCACTGCGGCTCGAACCGTTGACCTCCCTTTGGAAAGTAGAGGCCTGGTACCGTTAGGCCACTGACATGTTGGTTAGGTATTATATAAATTTATATCACTCTTTCCTTTTCTATTATATTTATTTATTTATCGTCTAATACATAAAAATGGTACACTTTTTCTTTTTCTACCAAGTGTTCATGTGTAAATTTTGGACACTTTTTGGTTGTGTCCCCGTATCCCATAACTTGAAGGATGGACGAATCCGACTTCTAGACACACCCCCCTGTCTGAGTCCGAGTAACACAGATTAAAAGCTAAATATTCTCCAACCCCCTCCCGCCCTCCCCTCAAAGTTAGTACACGAGATTTTAACTCGAGTGTCCGACTTTAAACTAAATACAGAGTTGTTGAGAGTCCAAGATGAGTTGATTTTAAGATTCGAGACAAGTTAATCCGAAGATCCGAAACGAGTTAATCCAGAGATTGGAGATTAGTTGATTCAAAGATCCAAGACAAATTTCGAGTCGAGTATAAAGTAGGGTATGATAAACTTGCTCTGATATCATGTTATAATTGAAAAGAGAAATAGAAAATGAAGAACACGAGGATATAATATGGTTCTGCCATTAGGGCCTACATCCACAACATAAAGAGCCCAAAGGGCTCCATAATGCATTCTTTCCTAAAATTGCTTACAATGAGCACCTCTATTTATAGGTGAAAGGATACAAGTGATAAATATGAAAAATACATTGATGGAGGATTTCCTAAAATCAATCCCATAAATCACTCCAATTAATATTCTATCATTGGCTAAAATCACTCCTATAATATTCTCCAACAATTATCAATTACCAAATCTTTATTAAATTTGCACTTCATATATTCGGTTTTAGTTCAACTGATTCTCAGTCCTTTCAATTCTAAAGCATGTCTCGACGTTTCTAGTTTTATTGCCAAGTTCTCTTTACATATATCTGAAAGCACGATATCATCGGCAAATATCATACACCATGGAATCTCATTTTGGAATTCTCTTGTAATTTTGCCTAGGGTTATTGCAAATAGATATGGGCTTAGCACCGATCTTTGGTCCTACGTTAATGGAAAACTAACTAGTGTCACCACACATGGTACTTTTTAAATCACGGTATCAATTGTAGTAATAGTTGCATTCACAATTTATTTATTTCATTAGTTAAATGGAATAAAACAACCTAAGCCACAAATTCATTAGTATGAGCCGGTATTGTTTTGTCCGCCCTGCTAGCCTCCTCTCAAACATCTTAACAATTGGGTCCCAAGTGGACACTCTCCTCGAAGGCGACCACAAAGGCAACCCCAAATACGAGATCGTGAACAATTTAATTTTAAAAATTCTGACTTTTTAAGGGGAGAACAATTTAATGCATTAACACACAAGTGAAAGGTATAACTTTTGAAAAGTAATCTTCTTTTAGATTTGTTGATACATTAACATCAAACTGAGAGAAAAGGGAAATTTGGATAAAGCGTTGTATCGAAGTGACCAAGACATCTAGTAAAGGAAGCGTCAACCATTTATTGGTCTCTTCAGAAGTTGGTGAAGTTGGTTATACCTTATTAAGTGAAAGTAAAAACTACCTTTTTTATTGACCTCTTCTCTAGTTTTGATGAATAATATCACAAGTAAGATCGTGAAACAGAATGTGTAATCGAACTTGGTAAAATATTTTTAATGTTGCAGCTGAATGTGGTAAGGTGTCTTTCCACAGACAAAGAAATGCAATTTTTTTTTTTTATATTTTTTTATAACTAGAAACGTAAAACTTATATATTGCTACATTGATCTCTATAGTGCAAGTTTATAAAAAGTATTAAGAGCACTAGTCTTCATATGGATGAGTAGTTAATAGATTCAGGAACATGATGTTTACAAGTGTTTTTAAGGTTACTGTCAAATTCATGTACTATAACAGATTGTAACACCCAGTGATGGCCATTACAACACTGTAGCAGTCCATAACAACCTGTAACGACTGCTATGAGTCTATGACACTAACAGATTGTAACGGCTGATATAGGACCATGACAGACTGTACATTTGATACAGCTGTGACATTCCTTCCGATAACAGTATTGGAGTCTTAGAATCTGTTACATAATGTTTTTATTTGATGGTATTCGATTTTAAAACCAATAACTGGATTCATTATACATTCTTTAGTTGCCCATCCAAGTTAATTTAATAATTGTGATTTCCTAGCGGATAAACATGTAAAATAATTCTGATCTTCTAGGAAGATTGATGGAAGTGGCAGATCTACATATGAATCCTTTAATCGAACTAAATCTGAGAATGACTTTATCATGTTCATGGTGGGTTGCCACAGATTTGGGTCTGCATTATCACCCGTGATCTCTATTACTGGTAAGTGGTATGAATGGAGAAGCAAGTGAAGAAACCTGAAGAATATATTTATTATCATACCAATCCTCACTAAATAAAGATCCTTCAAATCTCAGTTCCTCCTGTAGCAGTTAGTTGTCATCAGGGTTGAGTTTGTTTCAACTTGTTTCTTTCTTTGGAGGTATCGACTGTAATTTTCCAAGTTTTAAGCTAATAATTTGGAATGAACTTTGTACCATTTGATTTGACTAGTGGAGAATTTTTTTGTTTGCCTCGGTTGTTTGCGCTCTACACGTGAGTGTTTTATTCTACTTTGTTTTTTTTTTTTTTTTTAATGATAGTATTAGTGCTTGATTGGCTTGTTAGTTTGGGTTTTAAGCTTTATAGATATATATATATATATATATATATATATTCTAAATTTATGCTCGACTACGTTAGTCCAGCTGGTATATTAGATATTCTATAGAGATATTCTTTAGTACATATGTACTTTTTATAAATCTTGTTCTTCCTTGTTGCTACTCCAGTTGTATATCCATGGAACATATATGATGATGTCTCCTTTGATTTTTCATATATATATTTTTAACTCCTTCACTTCTTTTGCAGTCATTCCTTGGTGCAAAAGTGTAGTAAATTTGTTCATCCAAACCGAGATGTAAAGAACAAGCTGTCATAGTTCTGCAATGTCAAGGGCGGAGGTAAATGTCACTGACTCGGGTATGATATCTGTGCAAAGGAATTTAACAAATCAGAATCACTCTTGAACAAGAATTGAGAAGGTCTCCCCTCTTTATATAAGATAGAAGGTGGTTGTACTTTTTCTTTTTTCTTTTTTTAAACTTTATGTACAACAGAAGCTGCAACAGGAAGGGATTTGAGATCACTCCAACAAAAGGTTTGCTGATGATCTCTTGATTATAATCAAAGAATGGTATTCAAGGTAGACATCCTTGGATTTAAATCACCTGTTTATTTTTCCCATAGCATTTTAACTGGCATGTTGTTCATTGTTTCATCCCAGTCTATATTTATCTCATAGCACATGCTCCAAGTTAGGTGATCAGCGTGTCACGGTTCTGTCACGAGCCTTGACGAGTAACGATTAGCAATTGTGTCATGAAGCATGTCACATATGAGGTTGCATTGTATAATCGTATTTTGATTTATGCTGATTATTAAGCTGACTTGTGTTGGTGTCGGGCATCTTAGAGCACCCCATAATCCGCTACTGGGCACATGCAGTCCCTCCATCTCAATGTACCAGGAAAATTCCCCGAGGGTGTTCTTGAGGTGATTCGAACTCTTGACCTCCAAGATGTGAGGTGAGAGTGTCTTTGTCAACCCTTTGGGGTTGAGCAAAACTCGGTTAAATTAGTCAATGTTTCACATGTTGTGAAACCATATTCTTGAAAATTTTACATAGCTTTGTAAAAGGGTAGCTAATTCATTATTGAAATTTGTGGAGGGATGGCCCTTCAATTTGTAAAGCATTTATATATATAAGAAACAGTGAGGTTGGTACGCCCATTACTGGTTGAATTCCAAAATATTGTTTTAAATGCGTTACAGATGTTTTACCGTCCGTGTGAGAGAAGATTTTACAGAAGCAAGTAGAGGAGCTAATTTATAAGGGGGTAAAAAGAGAGACTATTAAGAGTGTAGATGCAAAAAATTTGCAGAACGGAAAAATATTAGACCAAACCTAGGATTGTCTAGGTTGCCTATATGTGGGAATCAACTTGAACGTAGTTTCAATGAGGGATTCTCCCCTCATTAAGTCACTAATGAATACGAAAATGGTATGACCGAACCTAGGATTGTTTAGGTTTGCCTATATGGGGGAATCAACTTGAACGTAGTTCTGATAAGGGATTCTCCCCACATTTACAGAAGCAGGTAGAGGAGCTAATTTATAAGGGGGTAAAAAAAGAGAGGCTATTACAGTGTAGGTGCAAAAATTTGCAGAACGGAACAATATTGGACCAATTATACTCGGAAAAAAGGCAAAAAGACACTAAATGAATATGAAAATGGTATGACCGAACCTAGGATTGTTTAGGTTGCCTATATGTGGGAATCAGCTTGAACGTAGTTCCGATGAGGGATTCTCCCCTCATTTTCCTCCTTGATTTCACATGGGAGTTTGGGATTTTGAATCCTGACTGATATTCCTCCCGTCATTACAAGAGCAGTGACTGATATTCCTCCCGTTAGTGCAAGAATAGTGGAATTTGCCACTTGAATGATTAATTGATGACATGATGCCTGTCGGGTCTCATGTTTGATTGCCGAGAAGGAAATATGCTACAATTTTTTTTAATGAAATTATTTTGTCCTATCGAAGTGTTTCTTACAATCTTTCCAAAACATATTTCATCTTAAGATGTGCATGAAATGAAGCTAAAACACCTTAAATCATCTTAATATTTGCCTAAAGAAGACAAGGTAACAAGTTAAGTGCCCTTAATCATACATAGAGACTATATAATAAAAGGCCCAATTAAACTGGGACTGTCCTAATGTCATGACCAACATGTGGCCTAGACTCGGTTTCTGAGCCATCATTCTCTTCCTCATTCTCTCTGGACATTTCCTCCAGTGATTTTCCCTTCGATTCAGGGACCAAGAATGTAAACACCATTCCTAAGAAGTTGACCACACCAAGAACTATGAGAGAATTCTTCACCCCAATACCAGGTGGATACCCTTTATCTGTCTTGCTCTTGTCCTGGCTTTGTGCTGCGTACAAGAACCCGAACGCTCCCACAATTGCCCCGGCTTTCCCAGCTGCTGCAGATATGCCATGGCACGTTGACCGCAGCCTTGCTGGGAAAATCTCTGCTGGCACTACAAATGTCGTGGCATTGGGACCAAAGTTGGCGAAAAAGAAGGTGAGTGAGTACATAACGACGAACCCTATTCGGTTTTCTTTATGAGTCCAGTGATTGTAGGGAATGGCCAAGGCAAACATAAACACTGTCATGAAGAAGAAGCCCATCAGCTGAATTGCAAACCTCCCTATTTTGTCGATGAACGCCACAGTAAACCAGTACCCGGGGACAGTACTGCAGAGAGCTATGAGGGTTTGAGCCCTTGCAATTTTGTAAACCTCTTCGACTGCATTCATTGTTTTGGCTGCTGGAATCCACCCAATTGCGCTGAAAATGTCCTTTTGGAATAGGTTCTGACTGTAGAAGGCAATGTCCAGTAAAAACCATGTGCTAGTGGTCCCGAGCAAGTGAAGCCCATGGCGACGAGCAAACTCCTTAGAAAACAAGCCAAACTCGTTTCTCTGCTCTTGAACGTTCTTCTCTTGCTCTGCTTCAAGCTCTACCTGCAAGACCTTGGACATATCTGCCGCGGCCTGTTTGGCATTCTTGGCGACTAAGGCAGTGTATCGGGCAGTTTCAGGCATCTTCATACGCCAGTAGTAAGTCAAAGCAGCCGGTAGTGCACCAAACATTAGAATTATGCGCCAAACATAATCAGCTTCAGAGACAGTTGATCCAACAGGATCGATTTCATACACTGGGGCAGGATATTTGGCCTTAAAAGCTGCAGAAACTATGATTGCAAACATTCCACCAGCTAAAATCCCAAAGCCCTGCATAGCAAACACCGCGGCAATGAATGCTCCGCGGGTCTTTTTGTTGGCATACTCGGACATGATGGTGGCAGAGAGAGGGTAATCGCCGCCAATGCCAAAGCCTAGCCAGAAGCGGAAGAAGCAGAGTGTGGCCATTACAGCTTTTGGCTGACTGCCAAAGGAAAGGCCGGAGGCAATTGAGCAAATGACCATGAGCATAAGGGTCATGCCGTAGACACGTTTTCGCCCCATCTTGTCACCGAGCCATCCGAAGAAGAGCTGTCCAGCAAGTGTGCCACAAAAGGCCACACCAGTGACTGCTGCAGAGACATTTGGTGGCAAAGTCCCTGGTTTATCTTTATCACCGTCGTAGTAGTATATGCGGCCAAGCAATTTTGTCACCAGAGAGATGCAGAAAAGATCGTAGGCGTCGGTGAAGAAACCCATGCCGGCAATTAGAATTGCTGTGAAGTGGTACCATTGTGTTTTTGCAGCATCAAGTGCATTAAGAACTTTCAGGTGTTCTTTGGCCATCACCTTCTCTTCTCACAGCCTTTTCACTGTACTAATTTATCTTTACAACTTCTATGCCCTGAAATCACGGAAGAGGGGAGAGGGGGTATTAAATGTGTTACAACAAACACTAGTTAATCCAAACACAATCAGGAAAAAAGGGAAATTTTTTGGAATATCTAGGGGTACCATACCCAAGGTATCCCAACTCGTTGCATGTGGTGAGGCTGAGCTGATGATGGATGATCCAATGACTGGAAGACCCTGAGGGTACGGTACCCGGAGTATTTTAGAACTTCTCAAAGAAACAATAGAAAAAAAGTAAATGATACACCCTATTATACACAAAGTTCTACATGGTTCAGCATATAGCATGTGTTTACGCTGAAAAGATTTCACCATGCGAAGAAAACGGAGATTACAAGAAAGGGCCTTCTTGGCTCAATTTTCTAAGAATAATTTTCTGTTTTCAGATAATTGAAAATAAAAAAATTGTCCTAGATTTTGCTAGGTTGACATTTTGAAAACTCAATTAAAAAAGGAACCGTAAAATGGTTTTTAAAAAACTGAATCAAACAGGACTTTCACATCGCATTTAGTGTTCTTCCATGCCCACATCACAAACCCTAGCATCCTTATAGACCATGTTACACTACCAACACGGACTAGATTCCAAGTTCAAGACCCGCAAGACAACGGATTCAAAACTAGGTAGCCCGAAAAAAAATTCGGGTCTGGAGGTATTTTAAATTTGTGGTTGAGGAAACAAACATAAAAGGTTAAATATATCAAAAGAAGACAAAAAACAGGCTTCTGGTTTTTTGTTTTTTTTTTCACAGGTCAAACTTCCAGCGCATGCATATGTATTTTTGAAAGCTGGTGACGATTATGACTACTATGTATTGAATATGACAAAGTGCAAAACATGTGAAAGCAATTAATTAACAGTGTGGCATGTTTCAAGTGTCAACAAAGACGATTAAACATGGTAATAAAAACTATATTCGGATACGTTCAACAATATGACAGTTAAATTATTCATTAAGGGAGTCCTATCATCACATCCAACTGTTAAATTTTTCGTAATTAAAGATGCATATAGATTCTGCTATATTTCACTGCCTTCTCAGATG
>JAOTQH010281887.1:0-10156 GCA_025631255.1 Cornus kousa
TTTTCAACTTTAATATCTGGTAAATTTAAGTGGTTGCCGTACAAATTTTATAAGTATCAGTTAATTTTCAACTTTAATATTTGGTAAATTTAAGTGATTGCCATACCATTCTTATGCTACGTAATGCTATTTGAAAGTCATCATGATATGTATAATCAATATTGCGTTTTGTGTGTATATGTCAAAGGACACATTGATTTGAAAACAATTATATTGGGATTGAATATAAATAAGTAATATATATAAAGGGGAATGCTAACTGTAGTCGCCCAAGGCGATTGCAATTCCACTGTTGCTACACATGTCAGCACCCTACTTTTGTTAATATTTTTATTTTTTTTGTATTTAGAGCTGGTCTCCTTCACTCTCTCCGCTCTCTTCTCTCTTACTCTCCGGCGATCTCCTTCACTCTCCGCTCTCTTTCTCTATCTACTCACCCTCTCAACCCAAAATCCATAATCGGAGCTTAAGTCTGTGTGTGGCGTGGAGAAAGAACTAAACCCATATAAGAAATTGTAGGAAAATCAGAACCCAAAATCAATTGGATTGAGTTTGAATCTTGGATGGATATTTTGGAAGAGAGATCAAAAAGAAAAATAAAATCAAATCAAATGATGCGATGGTTGGTGGTTAGAGGTGGTGGTTCGCCGGAGGGTGGTTTGCTAATCTGTTGGGATTCGGCAAACCCCTCGTCAACGGCTTCGGTGCAATTGTCGTAGTCCAGTACCACCGACTGAGTTTCTAAATTACAAATGCCATGGTGAGGAGAGAGATTAGAGAGAGAGAGCCAAATATGGTGAGGCGAGGACCGACGGTGTAGACGGCATGTTATTCGCCGGTCGTCGGAGACTTTTAAGTAGAGAGAGAGGGAGGAACACAGATAAAAGGAGACAAGACCTTTGTCAGGCGTGACCGGCTCAAAAAACAAAAAAATAAAGTAAAATATCCAAAGTCAGCAGCACACTATTGACACGTAGGACTGTAGAATTTCAGTCGCAGGACTGCAGTTAGCAGTCCTCATAAATAAAATAACCTATGTTTAAAAGTTAGTTTTCTATTCTTTGAAAGTATTTCATGTAATTGCATTATAAGATGATAATTAGTTACATAATAAGTGTGGATTTATATGTGCGTACCAATACAAGACTTGGGTTGATCTAGTAATTTTTTCCTAAAGTGAAACTATTTTGAGTTTTGTTTGGCTAGTTATTCATTTATTGGAATTCGTGTTATACATAAATCAATTATCAGTTTATACTATAGTTGTTTATTTATATTTTGATGATATTATATCAATTGGTATATTTTAAGATGAGATAATCTAGAATTATAATGATCTCTTGTAGAACACATAAACTAATGTGACAATTAGTTATTTCATATCATAATTTTGAAACGTGTGAAATGTGGGGGTAAGTCCAGTGGGAATTATACATAATTTTATTTCAGAATGCATTTATGTGATACAACTTAGAGATATTATTTCAATTCAGAATTACTTATTGTATACATTAACATATAAATATGCAATTACACTTTCGATATATTATTTCAAAAGAAAATTCTATGTTGGAGTTAACACCTATATATATTGCTTTAGCCTTTGAGACAGGTCATTGATACAAGTTGGAAGATGCATGCACTATAAAGATGAATTAAAATAAAAAGACCAAGTGTCTTTTCTTTCTAGGAATGTAGTCCTAGAATTCTCTAGATAAAGAAAATAATAATGAGACTAATGATGTCTTATTTTTCTAAGAGCACAGTCTTAGAAGTGTCGAGGGGGATGGACTTAAGCCCCAAGGGAGTCACCTTTAGAAGTAACTAGTCCTTTGTGATTGGAGATCCCATGAATTAGGTTCAATGGGTAGAAACAATCCGTACTACGTGACTTTACAACACTTTCTTATTAGGAGATTTCTTATGAAGATCCACTCCTATCTATCCCTATGGCAGCAGTGCTGTTTAGTGTGACGTTAGGAAGGTCATTACCCTGAACGAGCCCGAGGCAAGCAACCACTTGCAAGGTATAGGTCACATGTACCTTTACAGGACTCACCTAAGAGAAAGTAGTCGGGAGGCCGCGACTATGAGAATTGAGCCATTCTCTAGTAACTCTTATGAGAATCAAGGTACTAGCGCATGGCTATTAATAGCGCTACACCGCTAATCAAGTCTTAAGTCAATATTGTGTGTTTTACATGTTGAAGTCTGATTAAGGGGGTCGAGCTCAAGACCTAGTCTCTCGGGTTCCTCAGATGGAGACAGTCACAATAAATGCAAGTTCAAGTCCGAAAAACTCTTACACCTATTGCATAGTATTCAGTTACCTTAATTATTTTATTTCTTATATACTTATATTTTCACATGTTCTTTTAAAGTTTTAAAAACTTGTGAGGGACTGTTAGGTTTTTACCATATAAAGTTTTTAAAACTTCATTTTACAGTTAAATTAAAGAGGTGTGAGTAAATATGAAAAGGTGTTTCTGACAAGGGTTGTGTTTGTTGGCTAGAGGCATGAGGTAGCCTATAAATATATGGTCACTTCAACAAAATAATTAATGCTTAACTTATATATTTTTATACGTCCCTTCTCTATTCTCTTCCTACAACCCATATATATTATTATATTATATTCTTATCTTTGAGTTTTGGGGCCAACATGACACAAAGACTTGGTAAATGTTCTCTGTGAATGTGTTTATGGAGAACATTGGAGTTGTATCTTGGAGCCTTTTATAGTCGTCACAACCTGCACGTACGGAGGCTATAAAGGCTTTAAAACAATGCAGTATTGCATACCTCTCCATTAAACAGGCCAGAAATTTCTTACTCTGTACTACTATAATATGTGTTTATTGTTATTTTACTAGCTTATTATTTTAGTATATTGTTTTATTTATATTATATATATTGTTGTATGATTATACTGTGATATGAATATATAAGTATTTTAGTTAAAGTGAATTTTGATAAGATTATGTGAATAGACTTAAAAATGAGATTGCATAAGAATATCAAAAATCCCCAACAATATCTGTTGTCCAATACATCCACTGTTGTGCACCGATCGCGGATAATCTCAAGTATTCATCAATTCCTTGGAATATTTTGATTTGTTCAATACTAAACATTGGGATTCTAAATGTGGAAAAAAAAATATATATATATATATATATATAATATATATACACATTTAAATTAATTTTGTTTAAAAATTTCGACAATTTTTTTAAGAAATTTATTTTTAAAATTTTAACCAAAAACAATAACCATGAGTAAAAATTTTAAACACTTCAAATTTTGCAAATTGGACAAATCCATAGTTTGGGTGGGTTTGCAAAATCCACTTTAAAGTTTCATTAACATGGCAAAGATTTACCAAGTGCATGGTTTTTGTTGTTGCTACCACTACTGAAATATTGCTCTCTCTATCTGCTAAAAAGTCACTTTTAGGGCTTACAAATTGAATTGTCACGGTTCCCATGACGCTTTTTTTGGAAGAGAGGTAGTATATAAATTTACCACTATAAACTTTAATACTCATTTATTGAAATTTAAGTTATACTGATATATATTATCTTATCTGTGGAATATGTCGTGTATTTTTTATGTCACGCCTCGAATGCTAATGACCCACCAAATCCCACTCTCGGAGGAGCAATTGAGATTGACTTCCACAAAATATTGCATCTCCAGTGAAGAGAAAGGTTGTTAAGGTGATCTTTTTCAACCTGTCGTTGGGTACTGCCATTGCCTTAGATTCTTCTCCATCTGCACTAACCAATCTTCCGCAAGTGGATTGGCTCTTCCGCAAACTTAGATGGCTTCAATTTTTGAAGATCCGTGAGGTATTTAAGTCTCTGTCAGCCCCAGTTGGCTCCACATGCTGGATCACTGCAACTGCTGCTCAAGCAATGTCCGTTATAGCCGCAACTATGCCCCTCGTCACATCCCTCATTATTTGGGTCCAATTGGATGGTTCTTGTGGATTAATGTCCACCGCCATTGTCTTTGCCCATTCTTGATGGAGCTGTGTCTCATCTACCTGCTCCTGTAGGGTGGATAAGCTGCACCCCTTGCGTATAGTCTCGTAGGCAAGATTCTAAAAGTGACAAAGAAGGTGATTAATAAAAATGTGAGTCAATTAATCACTTCCAAACAGATGAGACCCATGCTAACTCACTAGACAAAAGCATGAAACAACAACATACATAAAAGCATGTAATCACATAAGGCATCGTATACCACATAGCAACAACTTCATAGTTCATATACTTAAATAAGTAACAAATTAATCACTTAGAGCAAGCTATATCACATAACATCTATTTTGAACACATAAACATGTAACTTACAAAGGGCAAGTCATAACATCACATGGGTAAACCCTCGTCTTTAGGTTTTCGAACCTAAAGCGCTCTAATACCACGTACGTTGTCATGCCCCGAATCATAATGACCTAATTAATGATTGTAGACACCGTATTTTGGCCCGCCCTTTCTGGTCAATTCCACGTAGATTTCTGGTCATCAGATCATAAATCTGACACATCCATCGTTCTCCGAGCGCAAAAAACATAGGAAAATACCTAAGGTAAGAATGACTAATGTTTATTTACAAAAGAGAATAAGCACATGAATAAATACCAAAATGTGGTGCTTCATGGGGGAAAGAGAATGAACACACTAAGAAGGTTAAAGATGGTGTCCCAGCTAAGATGTTGCGATACTTTCCAATAGTACCAAGGTTTAAAAGAATGTTTTGGTCCTCTGAAATAGCAGAACAAATAATATGGCATTCAACTCATACAAGTCAGGCTAGGAAGATTTGACGTCCAGTTGACACGCCTGCGTGGGCATGCAATAGATAAAAAAATGGCCTTCTTTTGCATCGAAATCACGTAATTTGAGACTTGGCCTTTCAACCGATGGATTTAATCCATTTGGTGACCTTAGTTTGACATATACTTATTGGCTAGTGATGTTGGTCATTTATAATTTTCCTCCATTAGAACTCGTGTCTAAAGAAAATATGATGTTGACATTACTAATCCCAGGGCCGAAGCAACTGAGGAATGATATGGATGTGTATTTGGTGCCACTTATAAATTATTTGAAAGAACTATAGGATAAAGGACTCGAAATTTATGATGCATTTGTAAAGTCCAAATTTAATTTGAAGATAATTTTAATGTGGACAATAAGTGACTTTCTAGCTTATGGTAACCTTTTTGGCCATCTAACAAAGGGTAAAAAAGATTGTCCAATTTGTAATGATGACATGTGTTCAAGGAGGTTGGGTTGTAGTACTAAGACTGTTTACTTAGGTCACCATTGATTTCTGTCACTTACTCACCCATATCGAAAAAGAGGAGTTGGTTTAATGGGAGTGAAGAACACAGGTGGAGGCCTAAAATATTGTCTCGGACTGAAAATTTTCATGCTATGAAAAATATTAAAAATGATTGGGGCGAAAAAGAAATGAGAAAATTACATATCAAACAAAAAGGTGGGAAGAGAAAACAAAAGTAGAAAAAGGAGGAAATTGTGGCGTGGAAGAAAAAATGCATATTTTTTTTACTTATCATACTGGAGGTAAGTAATTGTAATAGAAAGTTGTTTATTTTTTTTTAATTTATATATTTCAGTTTAGAATATGTTCTAAAAAACCTATTATTCCTTTATTTGTTTTTAGGCATTACTCATTTTTCATAATTTAGATGTAATGCATATTGAAAAAAATGTTTGTGAGAATATTATTGGCACCCTAATGAATATAAAAGAAAAATTGAAGGATGGACTCAAGTCTCGTATGGATTTGGAGGAAATGGGCATCAGGGGAGATTTGCATCCACAAGAGTCAAAAGGGAAACATTACTTGCCACTAGCACCTCATACACTAGAGAAGGACGTAAAACAACTTTTTTGTAAGCAATTACAGGAATTAAAACTACCAAATGGGTACAGTCCAAATATTGGGACACATGTATCATTGGATGAATGCAAGATTATAGGCTTGAAGTCTCATGATTATCATGTCCTAATACAATAACTACTACAGTAGCGTTGTGGGAAATTTTACCAAATGGTCCAAGGAATGCCTTCTTTCGCATATATGCATATTTTAATGAAGTATGCCAAAGGGCGGTTGATAAAAACTCATTTAAAAAACATGAAAAAGGAAATTTTCGAGACTCTATGTATGCTTGAAAGATTTTTTCCTCCATCCTTTTTTGACATTATGATTCACTTGACTATTCATATCGCACACGAAGCTCTAATTTTGTGACAAGTACAATTTCGTTTGATGTACCCATTTGAGCAGTACTACTATAAACTTTTCCTTCTTTTATGTAGTTAGATATGTAATTTGATAACATATATATATATATATATATTAATTTTATGTGCTTTAGGATGATGAAGGTTTATAAAAGATATGTTAGAAATAAAGCGAGACCTGAAGGATGCATAGCTGAGGGTTATTTGACTAAAGAGTGTATGCGATTTTGTAGTGACCACATCAAACAAGCTTCTAAAATAGGGGTGAGACATTCTCGAAATGAGGATTTTGAAGGTGTAACAACAGTAGATAACCGTCCAATTTCGAAGGGGATTTAAAAAATGATGTCAAATGACATGTTAGAGATTGCTCACCATTATGTCTTGTTCAATTGTGTAGAGGTGGAACCGTACATAGGGTAAGTGGGATAATTTCACAACTTATTAATTTATTATATAAATGCAAATAAAAACTTAGTTATATTATTTGTCTCACAGAAAACATTTGGAGGAGCTTAAGCATATGGACAAACATCTCATAAAGAATGAAAGTGCATTACAAAAAAAAACATATGGAGACTCTCTGTTTGTTGTTTGAAAATGTAATTAGTGCAGCTGGTAGTGATGTGCCTGATACACTTATGTCTCTTGCAAATGGGCCTAGAAGTGAAGTAATTTCACATTATGGATATATTGTTAATGGATAACGATTTGACACTAAGAATGTGGAAAAAAGTACACAAGATAGTGGTGTTTCTCTTGAAGCGGAAACAATATGTCAATCCAGTACTGCAAGAGACACAAATCAAGTTGTTGGAAAAGTGCCTTACTATGGTGTAGTAAAAGATATTCTTTTGTTAGATTACTACGCATTTAAATTCCAATCTTTTATTGTGAATGGGCAAACATTAGAAATGGCATCTAAGTTGAAGATGGATTCGTATTAATGGTTAACCTCTATAAAGGTCAAAGTCAGTTTCAAAGAGATCCCTTTATTCTTGCTTCACATGTTAAGCAAATCTTTATTCAAGGGATAAAGAAACATCTAATTGGTATGTTATACTTAAAGCACCGCCAAGAGGTTTTAATGAGTTTGAGTCTTTTGAAGGAAATAGTTATGTGTCTTCTATGCCATTAGATGTAACAAGATTAGACACATACAATGATGATAGGGTTGAACATTATTTGCGGTTGGATTATGAAGTCATGACTGTGTAGATGTATCAAGATTAGACTCGAAGTAATTTAATTATTTTTTGAAGCATTGTTTATGTAATTGTCAATTACATTGTGGTGTACTTAATTTATTTTGTTTGCTATGTAATTGAACAGTCAACTTTTTAGGTTTTGTTTACATGTAGTGCTATGCCGATTGCTTGAAATATATAAAACTATTTATGGCCCTCCTCAATGGATTGAATGAGGTTCTTATTTATTCATTGCATCTTGTGTATCTCTTGTAATTATATAAAACTGGATTTTTTGTTTTTATAAATAGGTCATTCTCATTATAAGAGCAGAGGAGTAAGAAATTAAAGAGGAAAAATGTTGGACCAAAGGGGGTGAATTGGTCAATTTAAAATCCTTCTTCTTTACAGTACAGATTAAAGATGACAACAAATACAATGAACACAAGGCATATAAGGAAAACCCTCTTAATAAGGAAAAACCTTGGTTCTCCACTAGTTATATGCAAGTAGTTATACACTCAACTATCTCACACTCTACACACATCCTTGTACAAGTTGAAACATTAGTTTTCACAGCCTCTACACAGATACTGGCTCAACACAATGCTCACAAGCACTCCCCTTATCCTAAGCACCCTTTCTTGGACCCTGTAAGCTCTCATAGCTCACCAAATACATATAGAAGTATGATTATCAATAATATTCAAGCATACACAAAATTTAAGAGTGGTTGTGCAGCTCAAAACAATAATCTCTTGCCTCAAGAACATCTTCTGTTAAAACAAGGGTTTGAGGGATAAAAATGGAAATTAATGTCCCTAAAAATTCTATGATCAATCCCACAACCTTATATCACTATTAAAAACATGCTCAGATGATAAATAGGATAAGTATAACATGTGAATCATAATACAACATCAGTTAGGCCTTGACAACAGCTTCACAATGAAGAACTACGATTTTATTAGGTCAAAACTAAAGGTGGCCAAAGTTCTGTCCGAAAACTAACTTCATTAGCCTTAATTCATCAAAGCAAACTTGCTAGCATGTAGATCAAACATATCAATCTATTTATGAATCACAATGCTAAATAAAAAAATAGCTCAAATCACAAGTCTGAGAGGTAAAATTCATTTGAAGCAAAGTATAGCTCAAGAACAAGAGCTCGACAAATGTAAATAGCTCAAATATACCTGTCTCAACCTTAGCACTACAACAACCTCAGGTCTAAAGTGAACCTTCAAACCTGTAATACCCTTAATTTTAAAAGGAAAGTTTCGGGATTTATTTATTTATTTTATTACAATTTAATTGATTATTTAATTACATGGTTAAATATTTATGTATTTATTTGAATTATTTGTTTATTTTAATTATGAGTTTAAGTTGTTTTATTTTAATTAATGGTCTATTTGAATTGTTTGCTTAAATGATGTGTAATTGTTTGCAATTAATTGTTTGGATTAAGTCATTTAATTTTTTAATTATTATAATTTTTAAAGGAGTTGGATTTGGATAGTAGTAATGGACCAACCATTTCGGTCACATGAACTACTTGGATATGAGGCTTAATGGGTATGGATAATTACCCATGAATAGTTGTATATGTGTATATATATATATATAAGGATATTATTTTATTATTATTATGATTACTAATAGTATTAGTAATAATAGTTATAGATAGTCAGTTATATATATATATATATATATATATAGTTTTTAATGTTTTATTATATATATATGTATATCACGATAGTTTGGCAGAAGAGATAGATATATATGTATAGTTAGTTTTCTTTTTATTCTTTTTCTTTTCTTTTTCCTTCTCCTTAAGTAATTAAGATTAGGTTAGAATTATGTAGCTTATATATATATATATATATATATATATATGTATTATGTGTTTGCCAAAGGTTTATAGCAGACATAAGAGAGAGAGATATCGGCAGAGAGAGGGAGAGAGAAAGAGAGGAGTTTGGCCAAGGGTTCAAAGCTAAACCCTAGGAGGAAGAAGGAGAGGCTGTTTGTGGGCTACGACTCGAGCAACAAGGTTTGTAAAAGCAACCAGAGGTCGCCAAAAAAGTAAAGAAGAAGGAGGTTACGGTTTTCAATTCGAAACCTTAACGCAAGTTATTCTTCTATCTCTTTCCCTTAGATCACGTGTTCGATACATGCCTAGGACAATTCTAGGATTAATAAATAGTAAAATTGACTATGTATGCAAGCTTAAAAGGATTAATTACAATATTTATATGTATATGTATATGATTGTTTGAATTTGATTTTTGATACATGAAACTTATTTTTAATTCATTTAAATTATGCATAATAACCCATAATTGTTGGGGATTGTTTGGGCTTAGTACAGTCAATTAGGACCCTTAACGGAGGAGAACGGAGTAGACAGAGGCCACCGGAGATGAAGAAGATGACTCGTAGTAGGAACGAGTCGACTTAGTTTCAACTGAACTCACTCAGTTGCTAATCGAGTTGACTCAGTTAGAACTGAGTCGACTGAATTAAGAAACCGAGCCGACTCAGTTGAGAACAAGCTAACTCAGTTCAGAATCGAGTCGATTCAGTTGCTACACTCATTTTCTCTATCGCGAAACACTTCCTTGGCGACCTCTCAATTGTGAGAGACAAGACCTCAAAAATCCGAGCAAACCTTAGATGCCA
>JAOTQH010281898.1:0-10156 GCA_025631255.1 Cornus kousa
AATAAATAACCACCTAATTCAATATAAAATCACAATTCTAATATATTTTATGTGTTTATTGTCTCATTTTAATTAAACTTTGGCACTCTTATAATTTTTTTACTTTTGTGAAATGCTTTATATTTGAAAGGTCGCCTAAGACATCTCAAAATTTTGGATATATCAGAACTGGCGTTGCCTTGCTTAATCGAGTGTCGGTCGATTGAATAGAATTAGAGTCTAATTAGTCTTATTATATTGTGCACAGTGCGCACACAACACAATGTTGGGCCGTGAGTCGGTGGAAAGGTGTTTCGGATCTAAGAAAGTCCGCGGCACGTATATTTTGGTCAACACCAACTACTCCCAGTCTGCCACTCACTCAAATAACGTGGAAATTCCCATCAATTTACTAGTTGATGACATGGTCAACCACACCACGTGGTTGAATCACAAGCACGCTTCCACGGTTCCACCTCCCTAAACGTACGACGCACGCACTCTATCCCACCTCAATCCAGTCTCGTTATCATCTCTCTCATTGTCGTCAGCACATCTGTATCGGAATCAAGAAATTGCAGTGGCCAAACCATGGATCTCTGGCAAAAAGCTCGAACGTTCGCCGAAGAAGCCGCCAAGCGATCTCAAGAGCTCACCAAAGAAGCCGCCAAACGCTCTCAGGACCTCACCATCGGCTCCTCCAAGATATCCGACATTGTCTCGGAGGCGTAGAAGCGGTCCAAGGAGATCGCAGCCGAGGCGTCCAAGCGAGCCGATCAGTTCAAGGTCGAGGCGTCCAAGCGAGCCGAGGAGATCAAGGTCGAGGCACTGAAGCGAGCGGAGGAGATAAAGCGATCCGGCGCTCTTTCGTCGCTTGTCGAGCCTTCCGCGGAGGCGGCGGAGGTGGCGGATCTGGAGAAGTTTGGGGTTACGGATGATTTGAGGGAGTTCGTGAAGGAGATTACAATGAATACGTTTGAGGATTTTCCACTGGAAGGTACTGGATCCGGTCATCTCTGTTTTAATTTTACTCCATGTGTTTGGTTGCCGAGAGAGTGTAGTGAATTAAAACGAATTAGTTATTTGAATCTCAGTTAATGTGAATTACGCTACCAATTGCGGTGACATTTCCATGTTTCTGCTCTTTCAAATAGCGAAAAGTATTATAGGTTTCTTAACAATCAAAATGAACTTCAATGTGAGTCGTTTTCGTTCTTTAGTGATTCTAAAGCTACATTAGGCTGCTGAAAAACGTGAAGAAAGAAAGCAATTAAGGTTTTGAATCTTACGGTTTGGAACCTAAGAAATCAATAAAATATCAACTGAACTTTGAATTGTATAATTAATTATGTACCGTAGCTGAGACTATACAGACACAAACAAATACTTTGAATTGTACAATTAATTATGTAGCTGAGACTATACAAACACAAACAAATACGCACATTTGTTTTCTGGAAACAAAAAAATATTGTTTGCTCATCTGCCTAGCATTGCACTATTCTTAAGTTGGATCTTTGTCAAATTGGTGTATCCAAATTATGCCGTACTCGTGTCCCGTGTTTGTATCCGTGCTTCTCAGGTACCATGGAAAATCTTATATGACTTGTTGCCCTAAATGGGCTGAAGGAGTCCATTTTTTCAATGGCCAAAGTTTGAAATTTCTGCTTTCTTAGTTTTATATTAGATATATATTTTTTAGGGCTATGTTCATTTGCATAGAAATTTAGAAAATAAAAATCAATGTAAAATCTGTTTTTCAACGGTTTTCATTGTGTAGATCTTCTTATAGCATGAGCCTCTACTCTACTGTGTAAACTTTTTATATTAACTAATCTGGTCAAGTTTATCCACTTGCAGCTTCGGTAAGATTTTAATGAAATTCATAAGTTATGAATTGGCTTTCTTGTTATAATGTTATTCTTTTAATAGTTTATGTTGATAACATGAGTTCACCATAATCCTTTTTGGACGCTTTGTTCTTGAGATTAAGGTTGAGAAATGAGTGAAAGATATACCCGAATTTATTGTTGCTGTTTACAATTTTCAAAAATCACAACTGGAAAATATACATCTAGTTCTAGCAGTGTCATGGTTGGTTTGAGTTCAGACATTTGTAGTTTGATACTGTTATTGGCCTCAGAATAGAAGGATTACTCATAAAGCTCAAGTCATACAATTTTTTATTTGCAAAGTTAATTATCAACTAGTTTAAGTGGTGAAGATCAGGTTTCAAGTGATACCAAAGAGTAGGCGTTTTAATTATCCAATCTCAATTATTCATAGGATAGGGAAAGATGTTATTCATATATTTATTTATATATTATTTTATATGTATGGATAAATGAGATGCTAGCTATATATTTGAAGTAGAATGTCTTAAGTGCAAGAATAATTTTCGTAGATTGTGTAATTAATATATGCATGTAATTTTGGTAGATTGTGTAATTTAACAAAACTATAGTGGCTAGGAAAGCTCCGGAGATTCTATGGGAAATTGGAATCGTAGAAGTGAGTTGTGGCTTATAAATAGGAAGATAAGGAGGAATATGACAATCTAAAGCCGATAGTCCGGTAGATCCTTGTAAGGCGAGTGGAAGGAAGTGACTCAACCGATGGTTGAGGGAGTCGGGCATAGTCTTTTTCCCCCTTTGAAGAGAGACACGTAGATGTTCGATTCGATTTATTTTTTTATCTCCCCAAGAATCGTATGTTTGTGACAATAGGGACAAAATTTGCATAGTGGAAATGAAACTCTTATAAAATAGTTATAAGACTGGTCATATTTTATGTAAATAATTTTTGAAAACTAAGAAACAACATTTTCATATAATAAGAATGGTCCAAAGTGGACATTGAGCTGGAGGTGTGATTGATAATATATGAAAGGATGAAATTAGAGGATATAAAGTACATGTACTACCCTGAGGCTTGCCAAAATTAGAAGGGCCTCCCTTCTAGTTTGAAAAATAACATTGACGTCCCTTTTTGTTTGGTACAAGGTGAGCGTTGGAGGGGAAGGAATGATGGATGGATGAGGCATCCCTCTTGGCCCACTATATTTTAATTCCTCTAGAATTGGACGGAAGAGAGGAGGGAAGAGAATGATAAGTATAATATATTATGTGAAACAATAATATACCCCTTCATCAATTTTATTTAATTGAATAATGGGGATATAATGGTAAAACAAATATAAAACTTCTCATGCCCTTCCCTTCCCCTCTTACCAAATGGGAAAGGTGTCACCTGACTCACCTCCTTCTCCTTCCACTCAACCAAACAAAAAGGGAGAAGGCACCGTCCCTTCCCTATTGATGTCTCATCCACAATTTGTACTCTCTTCTATCCATTTTTCCATCCTTCTTGCCAAACAAAGCACTAGTGGAGAGACTTACCTGAGCAATATTACAATTCTGTATCATGTTGCTATGGCACTGTGGAAATGCAAATATTGGTACTCAATATAATATATAAAGAACATATATATTGTTATGCAATGTGTATATAATCGTTAGATTTGTTCACCATTACCTCATGTTTCGTCATATAATTAAATTTTATTTTTGATGTGCAGATGATTCAGAAATGTCAAATATTCCCACAGTCTCAAATGTTCGGCAGGATCTTACTGAGTGGCAAGAAAGACATGCCAAACTTGTACTCTCGACAGTCAAGGTAGTTACTCCTTTCCTTTTACTAAAAGCTACCTACTGCTTCCATTCTGTTCAAGTATTGAAGCCTTGCAGGAAGTAGAAACGTACGGTGTTTGAACTAGTATTCTATGGTCCGCTAACATTGAACATGTTGTTGTCACCCTCCAATTCCCCTCATGGTTTCTTGGATCTGGGCTCCTTTATGCAAAGGGACTACCTTGTAAAAATTTTCTGGTTCTTGGTGCTCGTATGGTAACTCATTTAGTTATTTGGTTGTAAAATCCTAGGCATCCCGTGTACTAATATCAAAATTGAAAATTGTTGACAAAAAGTACCAAAATTATTTATGAAAGTGGAATAATATGTGCTGCATCCAAATTTGGTGTCTGAACCTGCATCGTTTAATCCATTCTGCATAATCTTCCATGCATTACCAAATAGGTAGTGTAGAGCTTGTACTTGCTATAGTGCTTTTTAGCTGTGCTTCAGAATTATTGTTTTGTAACAATATATGAATGATATACTGCAGGAAATCTCAAAGTTGAGATATCAGTTATGCCCACGTGTGATGAAAGAAAGGAAGTTTTGGAGGATATATTTTATTCTAGTCAACAGTCATGTGGCTCCGTGAGTAACTTATCCTTTGGGGAAAACTTTTATTTTGTGGTACTGATTGAATGGTTTTCATTGCCTTCATACTCTAAATCAATTTGATCTGTCGATAGGTATTCTTACCGCATTAGATCCATAGGCAGTGCCTTTAATAGATTTAATTTTACAAATACGAGGATTTGTGATTCTAAAAGTGTAGACTGGATTATAGAAAATCAATCCCAAGTTTGATAGATTGATTTTGAAGCCAAAATTTTGGTAGACCCATCTCATTTTTCTCTATGGGAAACAACATAAGTTGCAAATTTTTTTTCCCTTTCTAACTAAAATGTTTCTATAATTGATCTTATTCAATAGTTTTCTATTTGTTTTGTTTATTTCTCTGGAAGGCATTTGCTTATTGCTTTCAGTTTGTGATTGATAAAATGTCAATTTATACGATTACCAAAATATTGGTTACATGGTTTTCTTCACCACATATCATTTGAAACTACCAACTGAGATCTCAATGCCATTTAGTTTGGTGAACATTTCTTGCTTTACATGAAATATCAGTTTCCAGCATTTTGAATAAGAAATATTGTTTTGTTGTTGTGTTTCTTTGTGTTGTGTTGTTTCTCAACTATTTGTAGGCACGTCCTATGTGATTTTTCCTTGTAGCCTGTTGACTTGTTGGCATCTTCAAAAGTTTATCTGGGTTGGTACTCTCTCAGGAATGAATTTATTCCTGTTGGACTCCTTATCACAAAAATTCTGATGAATTCTTTAATTTGGAATTATTGGATCCATAACATGCATGTGTGCTTTACTATTCGCAATTTTGAGTTTAAATTTTTTGTTCTTCTTTTTTATCTTAACTTTTCCCAAGAATAAAACTCACTCCCTCGTTCAATCTTCAAATGACACACTGGGAGATAATCTTCTCCTCCTTATTTCCAATAAAGTCAGTTGCATGGATCATAGTTGTATTGGACAGTGAGACTATTTGGATCTAAAACTGTTGAAATGAATATTCATCACTCACAGTGTGTTTGAGCATCTGTATTGCGGGTGCATGCGTTTCACACACATTTACGTAGGTTTTACTACTGTACTGGTTTTTCAGATTTGGGAGTTTATTTTATCTGATGGTTTTAGGTATGAAAAACGCCACATGGAAGAGGCAAATCTAAAATCTGATGAACAAGTGAAAGATGACGCAGTGAAGGAAACTTCCACCGTTGGGACAACTTCTAAAACAGAGGTGAAGGGAGTGGACAAGAAAAGCAAGACCTCTGAACAGGACTTGGATGTATTTCTGTTGGGAGACCTTGGTGATAGTGATGAGGGGCCAGGTATATTATAGATGCTTATTGACTTTTTAGTTTGTGTGCTCATCTTTATTCAACCAAAAAAAAAAAAAATTTGAAGTTGTTGCCAAGAACGATGTAATCATGCTGCTTAGTGCAATGCAAGTTGATGAATTGCCTCCTTGAGCATAATGTAATAATCATAGTTATTAAAAGCACGCCTAGGCTCCAAAAAAGCAGGCTCGTCAAGGCTCTGCTAGAGCACTCAACCTAGTACAGCTAGGCCCCTTCGATCAGGCTCACATAAAGTCCTCAAACTCATGCTTTTTAGTAGGCTCCAGGCTCAAAAAAGCCGCACCTTATATTTTTTAATAATTTATTTATATCATTTTCCTTTTAATTTAATGACTATTAAATTAAGATGTTCTATATCATATATAGTATTGTTTAACCTCACGAAAAATTTGGCAAAATTTATAAAATTTATGGTTCGCTGCGTACATTAACTGTAGATATTTCTTGATTCTGAATATATATATGTATATATATATAAATATGCAATATTATTACACACACGCCTTACTTCGATCGGGCGCGCGCCTTATTTTGTGTCTTGCGCTTTTATGCTCCAGAAGGCCTTTTTGACACATTAGTGTGCCTTGAGCCTTTTACAACTTTAGGACTGTATGGCGCCATAAAGGTTGCATAAATCTCTTTTTGTTCAACTGCTCTGCAGAGAACTCAACATTGTTCATAGACAAATGAAGGAGATGAGCTTGGCACCCAAAAGGAAAAAAAAAAAAAAAAAATGACATAAAAATAATGTTCTCTGTGATTTACAGGTTTTAACAAAAGGACATTGGTACTCAATTATTGTTATATTTTAATATTTTACTACTTCTGCAAGGCTTGTTAGATACACGGTTCAGGAATTTTAAGCATAAAATCTTTACTTTATAATTTTTATATATGTTGAAGAATTAGACTCGGAACAGGAGTAACTAGTTAGTTTGTTGAATTTTGATTTGGCTTTAAATTGCAGTGTATTGATCATATTTCTGGTGTTTCAGATGATGGAAATGATGGCTTTGATGATGATTTTGATAAGATCTAGGTTGGTAAGCACAAATTTTCTGTTTTTCACCTTCTATTCACGAGGTGCGTCCTATCTGCTGTACCAGTCTTCTCTCTAAATGGAACACAATTTGTCAATTTTTTTACGTTTGATTCATAGTACACTTTACCTGTTGATGTATTTGATTTTGAGTAAGACCTAAATTAAACATGGTTGATAGCTGTCCAATGTCTATTGTTGATCCAAGTTTAATTAACCAATTGCTGCTATTGGACCAGGGGAAATTTTTTTTTTTTTTTTTTTTTTTGTTTTTTGAATAAAATCCAATCTAATCTGGAAAGAATGAAACAATATATGCCTCTTTTGCGTTGGCAAACAAGCATACATTTGTTTACTTTCTGTTCAGAGATATCGCCGTTTTCTAAGTATATTCACATTTTTTAAATAAAAAAAGAATATATTTTTTATAGGTTCTGAATCTTATCCATTGACATGTCCTTGTGGTACCTTTTTTCTTTTTTTTGATAAGTAAGAATATTATAAAAAGACATGTCCTTGTGGTACCTTGGGTGTTGATGCTGGCCTGATTTATGTGATTACCTAATGTTAGGTATCTTGGGGAAGACGAAAAAGGGAACAAGTGAAGGAGATTAGCAGTGGCTGCATAATAGATCAACTCTGCCCAGGTTGGATAGAAGTAATGGCACGTTGAGAAATGGAGAAAAAGACCCAACATGGGGAAACCAACTGCTTATTATTTCAAAACTTATAACAGTTTATTCCTATTGTTCCCCTTTACTGTGTTCCTTGTAATTTTTTCCAATTTTTTTATTTTTTTATTGACTTTCCTTTTTTCTCTCTTTATTTAACATTTTAAAAGGGAATGGGATGGGATGGTAGGTGTTGTAAATTTATCAATTCGCTTCTTCAATTGGGATTAAATGTTACCTGTCTTTTCTATGATCATTTACGGAATGCTGGCTTCTTATATCAATTCTTTGCCAGATTCATTTGTTCACTGTTCTTGTCCTTTTTTCCTGTACAAATGTGCTTCATTTATCTGTTCCTAATGCAACTCTTGCGAATAACAAGGCTTTGTTGTTGTTGTTTATAATCCACATGAACAATCTACAAGGCGCACTACACTGCTGCTTCACAGACAACCCTTATTTTTCATGACTCATGCATCAAAAGAGGGGTGAATTTATTATTATTATTTTGGGTAAGTTTTTATTGTTACTATAATCATCATTTTTGTTTTTTTGACAGAGAATAGGGGTTGACAGTAGCGTCTACTTTTCTATCAAAAAATTTTAAAATTTTTTTAAAATTTTAAAAATTTTTTAAATTTTTTTTTAAAAATATTAGAAAAATTTTAAAAAATTAGAAAAAACTAAAAAAAATAAAAAATTTAAAATAAAATAATTTTAAAAAATTAAAAAATTTTAAAAAAAATATTTTTTTTTTTAAAAAATTAATTGGTCCACGGGTCAGTGCGGGTTGACCTGATCCATTTTCAACCCGTTCATTTTAACCCATTCAGAACGGATTAAATATGAGTCATGATCCATATTTAATCCGCCCATTTTCAATCCGACACAACCCGCCCATTTGCCACCCCTATGTAGAATGGTATTCAAATCCGTGTCTTCTCGCACAATAAGCCTCCTCCAAGAAATTCCCACTTGATGCAACACGTAAAAGACCCATAGTTGCCGGTACTTGACGGCTACATGTAAAAAGGTTTCCTCATTGCCATGAACATGCTCAACTGCATGAGGGTACAATCGGAGTATCATCTCAACAAAATCCACACACCCAACTTTAATTGCCAAAAATAATGGTGTTTCTGTATTATTGCTTTTCTTTACAGAAATATTGGAAGCTGATGATGATGATATTGATGGCCCTCCATTGTTTTCGGTCTCACTGGGCGTGGCTTGTAGAGGATGATAAGTTGCTTCCATGATGTATTGTCTTTTGCTACTAAGAAGCTGGCAAGTTTCTTAGCTGATTCATATTTCACCATTTCCTTCCTAATTGCTTCCCACAAAGGCACTCTGCAAACCTGTGCATCTTGATTTCCAACAAATCAAAGTCAGTATTACATGAAAAGTAACAATAATGGGACTATATAAGGTGTTGTATTGTTATATAATTTTATTTTATTTTATTTATTTTTCCTTCAACCCTTGATCTACAAGTTTGGAAGGCAAGGAATTTTCTTCTCACGGCATGAGTAAGTAGTATTAAATTTTTAGCTTTCTAGAGGCCTAAAAAGCACCAACTTCAATTTTTTTTTTCATTGACAAGAAACACACACATCATTCATACACCCACTATACTCATTTGGGGACTCGATACCTTACCATCCACTTTGGAATGTAGAAGAGATATCACTAAGCCACAAGGCCCTCGGTAAGCACCAACTTTATTTGTTTAGGGTGATCTTTCCGTGTTGGTGCATATATATATATATATATATATATATATATATATGTATATTAGAAAATGTAATATGCATATAAAGCAGGGGATGCAATGTTCACAATTCTTACCTACTTGGTTTGTAACTCTGAGAACAGTTTCTATTTTCAGAAATCTGTACAAAAAATTATGCTTGGTTCAGTTTCTTGAAAATTCAGTTATAAAAAAATCTGTTTTCAGATTACTGTCTTTTATATTTATCTGAAAATAGTTTTCTGTTATTTGAATTCTTGAGAACTATTTTCAGAGTTACAAACCAAGCAAGTCCAATGGTTTGCTTCGTTTGTAACTTTGAGAACAGTTTTTTGGTTTCAGAAAATTAAAAATAAAAATTTGTAAAAAAAATTATGCTTGGTTCGGTTTTCTAAAAAACAGTTTTCTAAAAATTCAGTTATCAAAAGGTCTGTTTTTAGAGAACTGCCTTTTATAATTATCTGAAAACTATTTTCTGCTCTCTAAATTTTTTAGAATAGTTTTTAAAGTTACAAATTAAGCAAGCCTAATTTTCTCTGGTGCTTGGATCAATCACCTTCAGGTGGGGCCCAATATAGAGCAATCCTTAACGTCCATAATAGTTGTGAGATTTATATTTGAAAGTTGTGGGGGTTCGTTTTCGTAACACAATAAAATACATATAACTTGTGATATCATACACAAATCTAAGTGATTCAGACAACATAATAGAATCCGAGGTGGACTGAGAGAGGTGAAAGCCCAAGCAAACTTGAGAGAGGGAGAAGGGATGGCAGTGTACTAAACACCATTGACTCCGTTGGTAAATGTTTAAGGGTTGTAAAAACAACCTTTGAGAGAAAGGCTTAGAGCTCTCAATGTCTAGAAGGTGTTTTCCTCCCTATTTTCTCTACCTCTCTTGGCCTTGGAACATTTCCTTATGTAGGCCAGGTGAAAGGTTAGATGATGTCATTGGATGATGTCACATATTAATTAATATAATTATTAAAAAAGAGAAATATCTCAAATAATTATAAAGTTATATTAAAATAAGGTTGATAATTTCGGGAGTCAAAATGGTATTTCTCTCTCTGCAAGTCAGGTCG
>JAOTQH010281939.1:0-10152 GCA_025631255.1 Cornus kousa
TGGGACGATCCCTACTCACCCTAACTATATTTTTAGTGAAGGTAGTAGTGGCTTTATAAATGTAAAACTTTGGCCCTATCCTAAATCACACTCCTTAAGCTTATGGTAGGACGAGATGACCCATCATTAGTAGAATAAAATAATGAAAAATTTAGGACATTACAATCTATCCTCCTTAAAGAGATTTCGTCCCCAAAATTTATCCTCCTCAAAAGAAGAGGCTCCAACCAACACTCACATGGAAATAACCCATAAAACTCACAAGGATATTAGCTCATTACCCCCTCCCTTTACTACCTTTCACACTGAAGGTCAAAATCAGCTCTGCGCTGCCTACCCTAGTAACACAAAACTCACCACCCTAATAGGTACTCATCATACAATGTCTTACCACGTATACCATTGGATTTTATACTTAGCTTAAAACTAACATCGGGCACACCCTACACATCCATACTAAGTTTTGAAGCTCATAAGGAAAATGATTACCAGACCACTGAACACAACGACATCTGACCTCAACTCATCCTTTGAAGGATATCTAAAACTCGAGACTAAAGATCTCAACTATCACATAACAAGTCTCAAACCCAGGTCTATATATCCTAGACTAACCACACATTCGTTACCGAACACGTAGCTACTCCATTACATAACCGTACAAGAGATTACCAGTTACTCTAATTAGTGACCATCACACTTAACACTTCTCCAGATGACTAAATGTTAAATCTCCCAACGAGTACATAAACATGAGTCACTTACTTACAAAGTGTACTGCTAAGTACTCAGGACACAAATCCCCAACACACGATCTTCAATAATCAAATGGTCGAACCAAAAACCTTTATCGGACACTTGGTCCTACCTAACACACCTCATCACCCGAGACAAGCTACTTGAATCTATAAACACCATTATCTCAAATGAAGGTTTTTCCTAGACCAAACCTACACAGTCACACTGACACAACACACAACACCATGCTCTCATTATCACTGATTAGTCGAAGTAATCATTAACCTTTGACCCGACATCGTGTTAAAGAGGGACGAATTCAAGAGAAATGGTTGGCCAGGCCATTCTCATCATCAATCTGGTATGCACACCGACGTCATTCTCATCCTAAGGTCCAAAACTTAAACATAATCTCACATAATCTATGAGATAAATACAAGAGTCACTTATACATTAAATGTTCTACGCAACCTCAACCTCTATACATCACTCACACTGCTCCAAGCATCCCGATTATACCTTAATCACATATCTTATAATAAGCTAAAGGCAACCTAGTACCAAATACTATAATCATCGACAAAGCGTACAAGCCTTCCGGTCCATTCCTAATAACTTGTACTAAAGAAAAAATTACATAGCATCATTCGATCTAACATTTACCTCATTAGACTATCCCTTGCCTTTAACCTCAAACCCAGAGTTAATCCTAATCATTATTCCTTAATGGAATCCCACATTCATTTCTCTAACTACACAATACTCAAACGATATTAACATTTGTCTTGAAGACACTGCTCAATGTAACATCCATGAAAACATTTGGATACATGACTCATATCAAATTACCTAGTCCTCTTAAAACATATAGTTCACAACACATCCCCTAGCTGTCACCGCTAGTACCAGACATTGAGAATACACAATCCTTGATCAATAACTCACGTCTGACACTCTATTGGTCACTACTATCCTCAGGACAAGCACCACTTAAAACCAAAGACTTCACCTCCCTCTATGGGAGCGAGTCAAATCATCACACTAACCCTTACCAGGGACCTCTAACAAGATAGAAAACTATCATGGACCCGTCCATCCGAGGCGCGCAGAAGTCCTACATGGGGAAACAAAACTCACGACCAATGATGTTGTCGTTAGGACCAAATAAACCGAAAGGGTACTAAACCTTGCTCTCCTAAGATACCGGTAACCTGTGAATCCGGGTGAACCTAACACCCGTCATATATTACTCATCAAATGTCAACCTATGGATATCCAATCTCCCTCGAGATGCAACTGGACTCCTTACATACTATGAGACAAACCAAACAAGATACATGTATGAGGTGACGAACTCAAATCTAAATAATCTCGCAATGAATCAACCATCTTGCACTACCTCTTCCCATCAGGAAAATATAAGAAAACCCAACACTGAACCTTGCATTCTCAATGCTAGACACAATGAGTCTAACACTCAACACTTGCACACCAAGTGCAAAAAAACAGTCCACAACAGGACCACCACATAAGAGCATCAACACTCGCAACACACTAACACTAGGAATGATCACTGCCTGTTGGAAATCGCGTCATGTTCTACTAAAAAATAGTCATCCTCAAATGACAACCTCTATGTCATAAATTAACACTTTACCACCCATTCTATCTCTACCTTCCCAGGCAACACTACCTCGAATACCGTGCACATGAGACTCGTGACCTCAGTCACAATAACCCACTGACTCATCAAAAGAAAAATGTGCCTATATGGCAACATTGTCCTCACTGGCTCTAAAAGACTAAACTGTCCACAATTGCCTTGATCGATGCATAACCCATCACATAACTGATAACTTATGATAAACAACTCACACACTTTAATCTATATTAGGATCACACCTGAAACTGTTCTGCTCATCAGCACCAAAACATCACGCCATAACACTTTTAATATCATTCTTCCCAAATAATATCTCAAACCTCTCATCTCATTGGATCATCAAGCTACTACCAAGTGATCTCTCTTCAAGCCCCCCTAGGATGACATTGTCACAACAAGAGAGTATGTATCACTTTCGATACTCCTTACAACAACCCCTACCTGTCACTAGAAAAGAATCCTTATACGGCAATGTCATGCCAAAAATCCCAAAAAGGAAAAATGAGCACCGAAACCAGAATGCTCAACGCCCAACTATCTCCTTAAAACTAACTACAACATAATTAGTCACTAACACTTAACTGGATACTCAACCCACTATTCCCAAGGCAATTTATGCATTAGTCACGAAAACTTCAAGCTCTAGGTTTAACATCATTACCTCTTCTCTTCATCATTCCTTAGAGCACCCTTGGCCCCGACAAAAGTCGCATGGGGTTACCAGTTAAACCTACGAGATCACCCTCATTCCAATCTTCTAATCAACAGTCTATCCTTTTGGATCCTCAAATAATAAGTACTACCTCTTAGTACTCCATGATATGTTAGTTTAATTACCACTCGCAATACTACGAATCTTTGTAGGATAGGACTATATAGAGGGTATCGATCCCACAGGGAGATGAATGTTCTTTACTTAGTTTCTAACTAATCCAATTTATTTTTCGATTTACAGGTAACTGATTGAATTGATTGATTGGTTGTCATAAACATAAAATAAAATTAAACTGAATTTAGACTAAAGAGATCAGAAAGAGAAAAGTCTTGGGACTTTGACTTCACCACAAACTTCATACTATGGTTAACTGTTTAACTTTGGGGATTTAACAATTTATATTTCAAATGAATTAAGCTCAATAATATTTGGTTTTAAAGAAAGATGTTTTATAAATTTCAGTGAACTATAACCTATCTATGGTTAGCATGGACTATCCACCTACCTACTTTAGCTATTTTAACTAATTTTGCAAATAATCTATCTTTCCTAAGCATAGACTACGAAAAATTTTATTTATAAAAAAGATTGGAACACCATTACATGATCTCTATTCTTATGTCCAGCAGGGCTCCGCCAAATACTGTCCAACAAGAATGGGGTGAGAATAGTCTAAGAACAGTTATATCTAAGACAAGGTAATAACTTTTCAAAAACTATTTAAAACTTTGAAATCCAAATGAGTTGTCTCAATTGCTTATAATCATGTAATCAAAAATATAATATATTACAAATATCCCAAAGTTAAAATAATCAAACCATAGTACTTAGATCAGGTTACATCAGTGTCCTAAGAGAGGAATTATCTATTCATGACGATGTAGGATATCATCTGTGTTGTTGTCGTCTTTATCATTATGGACAACACTTCTCTTCTCAGGATCTTCACCTTTTAAGGGTATGGAAACCCTAAAAGCCACCACCACAATATCAGAACTCTGAATAATATGAGAAAAAGGAACATCTTCTACTAAGGCCTATGCCTTTTTTTATAGAAGAAATAAGGGTTTGGTGGGCTTTAAGGTCTTATGGCCCATTTGGAATGAATTAAGACTTGGAAAAGAATAATTCTAGTAACTTATCAATTCAATATGCCATGGAAGGCTCGAGCTTAAGAAGTAGAGCTAGAGCTATCTCGAGCTTTAGGAACAAAGCTTGAGTTTTCTTGAAATATGGCTCGAGCTTCAAAGGATGGTGCTCGATCTTCACTTTTGTACTTAGTCAAATTTCTTCAACTATTTTTCGAAGCGTCTTTTCCATCAACACTTAGAATATTTTTGGGTCTTCTTCTTTTAACATTGCCCTTTCCTAGCTTCATAAGGCTCGATCTTTAGGTACAAAGCTCAAGCTTTTGGGACTCAGGGCTCGAGCTCTAAATGACAGTGCTCGATCCCTTGAGGTCTGGCATGAGGCCTTGGAAACTTAGCTTCCTTGAAATCAACTCTTCAAATTTTGATGCCTCATGCTCGAGCTTGTAAGCAAAGGCTCAAGCACCCTTCGGTAAGGCTCGAGCACTACTATGTAGGGCTCGAGCTCTAGCGGTACAAGGCTCGAGCTTTAATGCCTTGGTTGATTTTTTTTCTTTTTCTTGCAGAGCTCGAGCCTCAAAACTTAGGCTCGAGCCTTGGTACTTGGATTCTTCTAAACTTCACCATTTAAGTTCTTGGCTTGCTTTGAATGATCGAAAACTAATTTGTAAGCTTCGATATCAGTCTTTTCATCATAAAGTCTTAATTTTAACCGTATCTCTGGGAAAGTACTTGTAAACACACAATAAACATAAATCAGTCTAACAATAGATAGAAGTATTACTTTAGGTCTTAACATACGTATATTTAGGGGCTCAAATATGCAATATTTAATTCTCATCACTCCAAACATAACTAGAATACAACTCCAGTCCACAGCTTTCAAACTCTACAACATACTCCATGTGGTAACACAGCACATACCATCTATCATCTTATCCTCAAATAATCAAACGCTTCAATGACTACATACTACTTGCCTTATAGTGTAATCTTGCACTACATAGCTAAAACTGACCACTATACCCTATCTCAAGACGTTCTTGACAACGGTGACAACCTATGACCATGCCCATTAACTGAGTCATGAAATTAACTCACCGAGAGTTAACTATCCGTAACACACTCCTATAGCTTTCCAAAATGGGAATCACCCGTGAACCAACTAGTTTCCAAAATAAACTCTTTCAAGACTACTAACTGAATTACATCTTTCAATCGGTTACCCGACATCGACCTAACCGCATTCCACACTCTTATCAACTTACCCTTACTGAATCAAACGAGTTTCCTTAGCAACCATGATCAGTACATCCCATCAGACCATCATAAAGTACTTAAACCACACCTCCATAATCCCTAGATTATATTCGTGATTCCCCTAGTCTCTATTATACCTACCACAAACCGATTCGAAGAGAACCGCAATACCAAACCATGACCTAAGTTACAAACGCCAAATTCTTAAAATCATACGTCCCTTCTAAAAATCTCACGTCATATACCTGACCTTCACAATCGTAAGACCTCATACACAAGCACCTGAAGCTCATACGTCTCACCCTGAACACCGTACCATGCAATATGTAATCATTCTAAAACAATGGAAATACTAAGATAACCACACACTGAATAACTCAATCCACGAGCTAAAAATCCACGGCCCTCGTTAAATAAGAACTAACACCCAAATAATCATGGAGCAACTGAGCTTCTCGCCTATTCGGGTAATAACCTGCACAATCATCTATGTCGCAACAATTAATATAGCATACTAGTACCCATCCCTTGCTCAACCGCATATATGCACATAATTATATATATACGATAACTGTAACCCATGCTTTAATACAATCGTGTCTCTTTATGTAAAATTCTAACACTTTACCTTCCTTTCAATCATCATCCTTTCATATATAGATATATACTGGCATAAACCATGCTTGACTACCCGTTACATTACCATGAATAACATGCTTGCACAAACTGTGCCTACTATTTGTAATTTTACTATGCACCTTATGCTTGTCATCACATCACATTTAACATGCTTTAAAAGATAGATTGCTTTAAGTAATCAAATAAACCTTTCACATACAAGCATTTTATACACATGCTTTCAGTCACATACGTATTTCATTTACATGGCCATGTAACACATATTTTAGCAATTAAGCAAGTAGGTATGTGAACACTTAGCAAACAAGCATGTCTTTCAAAATCGTAAATACGTAAGCAAGTAACAAGTAAGCATGCTCCTTAAAATAGTAAACACGTAATCACAAAGCAAGCAATTAATGCAAGTCAACATCCTACCCCATTTAGGTAAGCCACTACCCATCATTCAAAAGGTATTCGAACGTAAAGCTCTTATGCCAAATTTATAATGACCCGAACCCGAGGGTCCGGATTGCTACTCGGGTTCTTACCCGAACTCGAGGTCACATAAGGGCACTGTGGTCATTTCACCTTAAAAGATAATACTTTAAGTCCCATCAAGGGTAAAACATTCATTTTAACTCATTTATAAAAGTTCAAGGCCTGAAAAAGGTAGAACGGTCATTTACCAAGGTCGTCCGATGATTAATATGAGGTCCAGGGGTAATAAGGTCATTCCACAACATCACAGTGGGTCTAGAGCCCTTAAGGGCAAAATGGTCATTTGACATGGTCAATTAATACCTTAGACCCCAAAAAGGGTAAAATAGTCTTTTACCACAGTAATTTATGCTATACTCGGTAAGAATAAAATAAGAAGGGTGGAAGGAAAATAGGAAGAAAGGACAAAATTTCCTTCTTTCGGTAGAGATTTAATAAAGAAACAAAGGATAATAGGAAAGATAATAGTCATCCTTCTTCCTTCAGAAATTTTCATCCATTCAAATATGGGCAGAAGAAGATAGGAAAGAAGACAAGTGAGCCTATTATAGAAGTTTTAAATTACTACATCACCCTTCAAAAATATTTAATAAATCCCATAAATAAAGTAGGGGATGTATTTAATGGTAAAAACAACTTAAAATTTTTCTCTCTTTTTATTCTACTTATCAAATTAAATTGTCAGTTTTTTCCATTCTCTTCCATCCAACTGAATAAAAAGAGAGAAATGCTTAATCTCTTTCCTAGGGATGTCTCAGTCATTCTTTCTTCTCTCCCTTCAATTCAATTTTTTTCCTTCCAACCGAACAGAGCATTAAGGGTTTTGAAACCCAAAGGGTTAAAATAGTCATTTATTATATAAATTGTAGCTTCTAGACACTTCAGGGGTAAAATTATCATTTTCTATGTCCATTCCATGCTTTAGTTGAAGTCTGGGGGTAATTGTGTAATCAAACCAAAGTTTGAGGTCAACATGCAAATATAAGACCATCTAATCGAGTAAATGGGTCATCTAACCGGGTACATGCCCTATGTAATCGATCAAATGGTTCCCAAATTTTGATCTAATCAATTAGATGGATTCCTATATCTAATCTAATCGAGTAAATGGCCCATCTACTTGAGTAAATGTGATCCAAACCTTATGTAATCGATTAGATCACTTATCTAAGCTTTCCCAAAGCACTCCCAAGGCATCCCAACCTAAAACCTGTAAACATTATATAACATGCAAAATTAACATGTTTACATCCATCAAAACCATCATTTTATATATTTTTTAAAATCAAATCATACAAATCCTCTTTATACAATTTTAATAAGTCTAAGTACAAAAATGAGGCCGCTGTGGCCATAAATACAACATTATAATATAATGAAAAATCTTAGCGTCATCTAAGTCCTTAAATGCAAGTCTTACGCCCATTCTCCTCTGGTTTGGGTGAGCTTAACAGCTCAGTAGGAACTGCCTAAAACATCGGCTTTGGACTCCCTTGAGTCAACAAACAAAGAACGGGAAAAAAAAGTCGGGATCATTCTCGGGAAGTTATCAAAATCACAATCCACGTCATTCATTTTAAAAATTATCATCACATAATCAATCATTATCATTAATGTCAATATGCCATGAAATGCAATGCCTTCCCGACCATAGTTCCTAGCCCAACACAACACACACCGAAAACTGCTAACTGACTTTACCAAAGCAAAATTGATTAGTTATCCTTGGTTCTAAATCCAGCAACCACTTAAGGCTTAGTAATTAACTTTACACATCCAAAACCGGCACGCGCTCCCTCTAGGTCATATTAGCCCTGGGCTTGTGAACCCCGGTTATTTTAACAAAACCATTTCTTTCACTAAACCTTTCATTTTTTTTTTGAAAACATCATTTCTTTCCACTAATCCTTCCAACACAATTCGTAAAATAATTTCATCTCGCTTCCCTTACCATGCCCATGCCAATGCCATAAATAGAATCATGCATGAATGAAATCAACATATACATACTTACAACTTTATCAATTTTGCTATACATACTCATCATTATCATGTATATATATATATATATATATATATAATCTCAAGGAAATGATTTAACACAAGGCATGCTCTTTAAACAACTTTGCTACCAAGCGTATATATAATGCAACCAACATCATTTTTGAACATGCTTTCATCACATAAACACATACTCAACACTTTCACTTCAAGATCTATCATTCTAAACATGCTTATCAAGAAATCAAGCAAGAAAAGTCAACAAAAGTCAAAACATAATGGCTTAGACACCCCTACCTCACAAAATGCAACTAAAGCCCTTAAATCCTAAACTCAAAATCCACCAAATGTTAGAAAGATTAGTGTCAAAATGTAGCCCTCTTCGAGTAAAACAACTTTGTCTCTTAGGCCTTCTTTCAAATCTCACCCAAAGGCCCCCAAAATGTGGAGTGAAACTTTGATGAATATAGATATAGAGAGAGAAAGAGTAAAGATAGAGAGAGAGAGAGAGAAAGAGAGAGCTAACCAAAGAAATGGAAAGACAAATGGGGTTTGCTAACTTAAAAAAATGAAGATGTGGCCTCAATTTGGCCACTTGTCAAGTGGTGGTCCTTTTTTGATGCCAAAACCTCAAACTACCCCTTAGTGCTTTTAGTCTTCCCACCTTGTCCCCAAAATATCTCATTCCACTTACCTATCATATATATATATATATATATATTATCTTTCCACCTTGTCCCCAAAATATCTTATTCCACTTACCTACTTTATATATATATAATGCCTATAATGCCCTCTCTTCATGCCCCACAAATATATTCTTCCACTTACTCACCGCATATACACTTATACATACACACACATCATCACATAAATGAGTACATACATGCTAATGGAAAAATAATGCCAGGACCCATACGGTGCGTAAAACAATACATGGAAAGTAATTAATAAAATAAAATAACAAAAAATTCAAAAAAATCTGGGACATTACAATCACGTACTACTAAGGTCAGATTATTTGTCACTATTGTGGAGGGGGTTGGACATGTTAAGGTTAGCTACTTCAAACTTTATCCTGAATTGAAACATAAATTTGCTAGGAACCATTCATCTAGAACTGGTTATTCTCATACTATTGTTGTTACAGAGATTGCTGCTATTCTTGGTGGACCTATTGTATTTCCTGGACTGAGCCAGCTTCAATCTCAGATTGGGCAGATTCAGGACCAGTTTGGCTCCCTTACTTCTAGAGTTAGTGCTCCCTCAGATGTTCCCACTACCACTATTGCTACAGGTACTCCTACTGGATTTCATGTTAAGGCAAAGCAGCTGTAATAAATCGGTCATTTTCCTTCCTTTTCTTTTCTCAGATTTTTACGGATATTTTTTTCCGTTGTCTTTTCCTTTCTGAGTTCAGTTTCTCATCACTTAGTGTCGTCTCGAGCACTCAGAAATAGTTTCTAAGACTCTTTTCTGTGGATTGACAACTTCCTTTGAGGACCGAGTCGTTTTAACAATTTTAGTTTTTTTTAACAATTAAAATTTAGTGGTTTTAACAAATTTTT
>JAOTQH010281950.1:0-10151 GCA_025631255.1 Cornus kousa
CTATTGCATATATTTCATAGAATAAACCTGGTTATTACCCATTTTCTATATTGTTTAAATCCCACCCGCTTAAGTTTGCTGCCTCAACCAAAGCTGCCCTCCATCTTTGCACCTTCTCCTTGTCCTCCACAAAAGTTGCTTCATGTTGGGCAAATGCTTTTGCAAAACTCCCTTTTTGTTTCCGTATGTCTGACGGATCCACATTGTAGAAGATTGGCAAAACTCTCTGTCCCGTCATGTTCTTGTTACATTCCATGATCTCCACCATTTCATCTAAGCACCATGAGAAGGATGTATAGTTTTTTTAAGAAAACAATGACTGCAATTCTTAATTCCTTAATAGCCTTGAGGAGTTCTGGAGAAATTGATTTTCCGCTCTCAAGTTTTTCATCATCCTTGAAGGTGTGAATTCCTCTTTGTTTTAAAGCCTTGCAGAGATGGTCCACAAAGTTTTTGCGAGTGTTTTCGCCTCAAAAACTCAAGAAAATATCGTAAATCCATCTGAAAGAAGAAGAAGAAGAAGCAGCCGCCATTGGCACTTTCTAATATGTGAATACAAAATTACTCTGAGTAATTTTGATACTTCAAAAGAGATCTTAATTTTGATTTCTTTGTGAGAGTGATCTGATAATTCAAAAGTATATTGTCTTTATCTAAGCAATTACCTTCATACTCTGCTTTAAAGGATGAATGTTGTACATATGTGGAAGTTGCTGGTGAGTTTCCATGAACTTTCCTTGTGGGGTCCATCATGAATACATAAAGTATTAAGATAGATCTTTAAATATTGGGCAAATTACACAAACCACCCACGAGGTTTCAATATTGTGCATATAGATAGAAGTTATAGCAATATTACAAGAAGGTTCATTTTAACCATTTGACCACAAAAAATCAATATAAATTTACACCTCTGTCCTTAAAATTAAAGAATTTATTTTTAATGAAAAAATTAATAAATACTGTATATTGAAAAGTTTCATTTTTGCCCATCTTAGCTTGTCTCTCTCGTTTGGAGGAAGAGCAGCGGCGGCGATGACGAGGCCTCAACCAAATTCAATCCACCACCACCATCCACAACTACCCCTACAACCAATTTCAACCCACCAGCCACCACCACCGTCAACAATCACCCTAAATGAACCAGCCACCACCCCATCACTGAGTCAGAAATCCACAACCTTTAAATTGCCTTTGTCATCGACGAGGAGGTTGTCCGGCATCAGATCTGGGCTACTAGCTGGTTCGGCCGTGGATGACTAACAGCGGCTCAGATGAGAGCGATGGTGAGCTCGGCCTGTGGTTGTGGATGAACTATGGCTGTGCACCGATGAGATAGATTCGGCGATTTGGCCGGTGAGGGAGGTTATGAGGAAGCTGGTGGAGAGCTCGGTTGCAGCAGTGGAGAGCTCGGCCATGATGAAGAAGCTCGATTAACTCGGCCGTGAAGAGAGCTCGGACGGTGGAGAGCTTGGTTGACTTGACGACGAACTCGGCCGGTGGAATTGACAGGTGGTACAGCGATGGTGATGGACCAGCAAGGACGAGCTCCCTGATCTGAAGCGTCAAACGCGTCGAGGACGTCTCTATTGCCACTATTGTCGAAGAGAAGAAGTTGTCGCCCTTGGATGCGATTGATTCACTCAACCCAGTCGCTGGAATCGATGGCGTTGAGCAACGGCGGCTGCGGTAGTACACGGTAAGATGGATCTGGCTTTGCGACGGCAGCTTGTGCATGCCGAGGTGGATGTGGGCTGGCTGTGATGGTGATGGACTGGTTCCCTAAACAAGGAATATGGGAAAGACACTACGAAAATTGGAACTGGATTGGAGCCCTAAGGCCTTCTTGACCTGAGAATTGTGGTTTTTGCAATTTGGTCTGTGTTGGCTGTGATGGAGTCTTAAAGGGCAAAATCGTAACTTTAACAATATACAAACAAAATTTAAAATTTTTCATTAAATAAATAGTTTAACTCTAAGGACAAAAATGTAAATTCAAATCAATGCACTAACCACATACATTTAATTTAGATCTATCTGTTATATTTTGGCCATCTTTCATCTACATGTACAAATTGCAAACCTGAGGGGTTCTTGGTGTAATTTGCCCAAAAAAAAAAATTCAAGTCGGAAGTCTCTAATCATATTGCTATTAAAGTAGGCAACCCATTTTTTATTTTTATTTTAATACTTATTTATTAGATAATTTATTTATTATTATTTTTTCATAGTACTTGATATATCTAAGTTCCCCTCCATTGAAATTATAGCACCGAAACAGTGAAAAATGTTCCAAACCTTTGCTTCCAACACTACACCTCCCTCTTCTCCACACCAATCTCTTTTTCCACCTACAAACCCCAAACATGTCCCCAAATCCTTCTCACCCATTCACCGCCGTCACCTCCTCACTTCACTTTCAATCTCCATCACCCACTTCTTCACTCACCTCAATTCTCCAAACCCATTTTCCGTAACCATCGCTCAAGCTCGCGGTCTCTTCCAAATGCCTCCAGTTCGACTCACCAATCGGTAATTCCTATATATATATATATATATATATATATATATTCATACACAAACAATGCATACCTGTATATCTATATATAAAAGTTTTGTCAAGAGCACCGAATCAACGTCTTGGAATGGGAATTGGATTAAATTCAACCAATTGCAATTCTAAACCGCCGATTTGGTGCTCCAAACGCAACCTGAATGGGTTTGAATTTTGATTGTTGTGGGTGGATGGGTATAGGTATTTTTTGGTTAGAGCTGGTGAATCTGAATTTGAGAGCTTGGGGGTAATCAACACCAACCCAGTTGCGAAAACGTCTATGGATAACGGATTATCGGAGAAAGGGAAGAAGCAGACTGTGAGAGCGGCTTTTGATCTGAAGGCAATGGGGGCTTGTGAAGGTAGTTGTTGGGTTTGGCCTTCTATTACTCAGAGAGCTTATCAGGCTGCTGAGATTATTGCTGCTGTGAATGGGGTTAATCGAAGGTAAACCAATTACTACCAATTTCAACCAATTGAATGATTGATTCACTAAAAGGGGGAAATTAATTATGGGTTTCTAAGGATCAGTGGATTGTTTTGGACATGAATGTGTGAATCTTAATTTTAGACTCATTTGTGTATTATAGTTTCTGATGTTAAATTTGCTTAGTGAGGACTATAAGTCCATAATAAGTTGTATGACATTGTTGATGTTAGTAATTGCAATATATATATTTAACATATGATACTTTTACTTGCTCTAATTGTGATGAGTGTTTTAATTTCTTTTTATCATAGTCATATAGTTCCAGAATACAGCTTTCTGGATGCTCGTGGATTGGGAGCTTATGAAGGAAAGAACTTGGAATCCATTTCCAAAGTATGATTTATATCTCTCTTTAAAATGTAGGATTATTAATCAAATTTCTTAATGTTTTTGAAGCAAGGGGTTTTTGTGTGGTTGATAAGTACATAATTGCGAATGGATTTATATAAGCATGTTAGTATTTTAGTAGATGGACTATTGAGTATTGTGACAATTATATGTCAAACCCTGCTATGATTCATGTCTCTCTCTACAATGTAGGATCATTAAATTTCTCACTGTTTTTGAAGTAAGGGGATTTTGTGTGTGTGTGTGTGTTTTTTTTCCCTGGCAAAGAGAAATAATATTAATATTGGACAAGAACATTACAATCAGCTTGAACCTCCAAAACAACATCCTGCAGGAGATTTGTAATAGAGTCACAAATAAGTGAATTATGAATAACATGAGAAGCTAATGAATGCGCTGCCTTGTTACCCAAACGTGGGACAAAAGATATTAACCAATGATCATGATGAGATAGCAAACACAATAGACTTGGGCATCAGACTCAAAACTCTATTTTCAAGGAAGACCACTGTCGAAGAAGACTTGAAGCCCGACGCATAATCATCGCCTCCGCTACAATGCTTCACAAATATATTCCAAGCAAAAGGTGGCTGCCCGGAGAATCCCTCCAGAACTGTCACAAACAATTAAAAGTCCTCCTGCTAAACTATCTCTAGCTTGGAATGCCACATCAATATTACACTTTAGAGTACCCACCAGTGGAGCCACCCAAACCGCAAACAATCCTCCAATTCTTGCCCAACAAATCCAGTGCCATATAACCTTGGTTTGAAAACTAAGAGGTTCTCTCCACAGCTAGAGCAATTACCGAATTTACCTGTAATGGTTCCCACCTTTGTTTATTAAAAATCCAATCATTTCTTGCCTTCCAAATGCACCATCACAAGTACGCAAAAAGTTCTCAATGCGAATCACCATCTTCCCCATCTCCGGCCAACCTTGATACCTCAATCCACCACCGTTCAAAGGATTGATATTGAGAAATATGACCCTCCAAATGAGCAGGGGACAGCTTCCAAACAAGTTGGGCATAGATGCAGCGGAACAACATATGTTCTATAGACTCCACCTCCTCATCACTGCTTGGACAACACTCTTCGACCATCATACCTTTTTTTCTCAAAATTTTCATCACTGGAATTGCACTCATCATACATAACCAAAGTAAATGGTAAATTTCCCTTGTACTTTACAACACCACAGGTTGCGCCAAATCTGGTGACCTTCACTTAAATTACTTGATTCACCCATGCACTGTTCATTCACCATCCCACGCCGCTGCTATAAATATGCTTTAGCCAGATGATATGGGGATCAAACAAGGAAATTCCCGTCTTTACTAGCCTCCCACACTCTCTTGCCCGTTAATTGGTGATGACCCATCAGAATGCTTAAAATTTTTGGCGCAAGCACTGGTCCAAAAATTTCCTTTACAATGTTCACTTTACAGCATTTGACATCGGCTACCCAATTTACCTCCGAGAGAGTATTGTTTGGTCTCATTATCAGTCCTTCCCACTTTGGTATCTGAAGATGCAAAAAATCTCTCTCTCAATTTTGACAGAGTTTCATTACATTTCCAATATTCTCCCTTTTTCCCTCTATTTCCCCTCTATTTATAGACAGTTTCAAGTACTCTTAGAGCTCTCTACTCCACTTCTCATGCTGGGCTCGTAACTTTGGGCCTTCTTCCTTTTGGGCTTGGCTTCTTTTAACAGATCCTCCAAATTTTGGGCCCGTTCTATGAGGGTTTGGTATGGACCAAGATCAACTACTCAACCCGATGCTCCTCTCGCGGGTTGTATCCAGCCCATGCCGTCTTTGGTATCCTCAACTGCCTCCATAATTACTCCCTAATAAATTAGGGAGTGATTATTAATGGTTGCTAATCATAACTTGACGGCTCAAGAAGATCGTATGGGGAAACGAATGGTTGGATCTAGAACCGATGCTTTCAAAATTCGAAAACTCCTCGTTTCCCTGATGTCTCGGCCTTCGGGCCCACCTTGCCTTTATAAACCCTAAAGATGTACTGTCAATCCTCTTTACCGTCTCTATCTCACCTTGCTGTCAATCAAATCATTGCTCGTCTTTTTCTAAACAAATCAAACTTCCTCCGGTGAACTCTTGCAAAAGCTTCTTACTTTTCAGCGATCTCACAGTGTTCTTTGCAGTCTTCACTTTTTGAGGTTAGTTTCGCTTCTATTTCTCCTTTTAGAGATTTCTTTTACTTCCTCAGAATTTCTATTCACTTTCATCATGCCCATCGACTTAGATGTTCTTCGTCTGAAGCTTCAACTTCCCAGTGGTGTACATATTAGGGCACGTCCTAAAAACGTAAATATTAGAACTGGTGCTTGTCTTCTTCCTGGCGAGGTCCTGTTTTTCCATCTTTAACTTAACATCATTAGGTTCCCTCTGCATCCCTTTTTTAGCTATGTCTTTAACAGATTAGGGCTTTCCCCTCTGCAGGTAAATCCTAATTTCCTTAGTGTTCTGTCCGTCCTGTTGCTCCTGTACCGTGACAGGGGTCTAGATCTTGACATCATAGATCTTCTCCTTTGTTATAAGGTCAGTAAGATCCGGCTTGGCGACTTGTATTACCACTTCTACCCTATTGAGAAGAGATCCATATGTATGGACAAACTCAACTCCGAGAAGGGTTGGAAGAGCAATATAGTTGGGGTTAGGGGGGCCTGATCTGCTCCGGCTGCAAAGGATTACCCTATCCCGAGCGCCTTTGGCGAGTGTTCTGTCTCTTCGTATAAAAAATTCAAAACGCATAAAAATGATTGCCTTGTGAAATTTGTGTTCCCTGCTTCTGCACTTTTCTATGCCATTCCCTAGGCATTCCTTATAATGACTTGGGTTATGGTGTTTGCAGGGATATGGTCAACTACCTGAACGAATACGTTGTAAACAACGTTCCTTCCTGTTCCGATCTCCTTGTGTCCGATAACCTTGCTGACATCTCACTTATTGGCAGAAACATGAGTTAGCTTCGGATTCCTTCCTTCAGCAGGAAGAAAGATCCTCCCAGGATCATTGTTGTTGCTGCGGCAACCTCTTCCCCAGCTTCGGCATCCTCTTCCCCAACTTCGGCATCCTCTTCTGCCACTACTTCCAGCACTACTCCGAATGTAGTGACTGTTGATCCGATCGTTAGCATCCCTACTACCAACCCGAACGCAGCTTCTCAGGTCAGCACTCCTTCTGCCGTCACCATGTCTGCTCAGGACAAAGAACGAGGCAAGAGGCCTCTACCTGATAGTGAGCTCAATCTTGATGATATCCCTCTGTCAAGGAGGGTTCGGACTACTGGGCCAAGCGTACCCATACCTCCCCAGACCAGGCCTTCTGCCCCCTCTGGGTCCGGCACAGCCACTGCCTCTCCCTCTGTAGTGGTACCATGGACCCCTTGTCTCATCCGGGCGGATGGATCAACCGTTAAGCCAAGCGAGACCATGTTTAGGGATGACCCAACCGCTATGGCATATTACAAAAACATGTGGTCCCCCAAGGACATTGAGGTGGCCAAAGGTTTGTCCCAGAAGGAGGTGTTCAGTCGCTTTCCTCTGGCTGCCATGGAGGTAATTTTCTATCCCTCAGCCAACTAATTTTTAAATAGCCTTCATACTTTAATTCTTCTAAATATACACTTGGCTTAATTAGTACTCGTGCATCTCCCTGCAGACCTTGTTTAGAATGATGCCTATGCAAAAACAGGTAGAGTTGGGCAATGCTAAGGTGTGCAAGTTCTCCAATGGTCTTGACGCAGCCAATAAGGAGAATAAGATCATCAGCACCAAAAACGCCGAACTGATGGTGCAGCTGAACAAGGTTGAGAATGAAAGGGATGCTTTGAAGAAGGATGCAGATTCCCTTCAGGATGAGAGGGACGCTCTTCAGATTGAGAAGAGTATCTGGCAGACCGAGCGTGAGTCGCTCAGAGCTGAGAAGGAAGAGCTTCAACGCTTGCTTGGTGACGAACAGACTGCTCGGATGGCCTTTGAGAAAAGAGCCCTGGATGAACGCAATGCCTTGCTCGGCATTATTGGCAAGGTTAATGGTGGCATGATGGCCCTTCATGCTCACTTCTCGAGGATTGGGGCCCTTAGGTATGCCCAAGGGTTCTGAGAAGGCTACACCGAACACCTCCCTACCGAAGGTCATACCAGCACTACTTCTGAAGGTTAGACCAGCTCCCCACCAAATGAGGTTGATAAGGAGTTGGACATCAATCCTCTAGGAGTCTATGTTGACCCAGACTCCACTTCTGCCGAGCATATCTTTGACGAATGTCAGGAGATTGCATCCTCTGGGGTCATCCCTATTCCCACTTCTGTTCAGCCTTTGGATGTTCCTCCTTTGTCTACCATGGTTCCTCCTGTAGTTGCCACTGAGGACAGAGTTCAGCAGAGCGAGTCAGTTATTCAACTTGATTCTCCTCATGGAGATGGGACGACCAACGATGGTGAAGAAGCTGCTCAACGTAGTCAGGAGGGTGATGGGACGGATGCCACTAGTTAGGATCCTTTTGCTGTATCAACTTATTTCTCTATATTCATTTCATCTATGTACACCATCTCTGTAACTTTAATGCTCATCATGAATGAAATGAATGGTTTTTTGACTGAATCCTGTCTAAACTCCTTTTCCTTTTTTTTTTTTTGTAATTTCTTACTGCCCTTATCTGTGCACCAGCAATAGCTTTTGCTTTTTATTTTTGGCAAGTGTTTGGCGTTTGGCTCATAGTGTCAGCTGCCACTTACTTTGCTAAGTGCTTGGCGCTCGGTTAGAATGCCACTTGTTTTTGTGCAAGTGTTTGGCGTTCGGCTCGTAGTGTTAGTTGCCACTTACTTTGCTAAGTGCTTAGCGCTCAGCTAGAATGCCACTTGTCACTTTCACCTTTCATTTTTTGGCAAGTTTTTAGCGTTCGGCTCATAGTGCCAGCTGCCACTTACTTTGCTAAGTGCTTGGTGCTCGGCTATAATGCCACTTGCCACTTCACTTTTATTTTTTGACAAGTTTTTGGCGTTCGGCTCATAGTGACAGTTGCCACTTACTTTGTTAAGTGCTTGACGCTCGGCTAGAATGCCACTTGCCACTTCACTTTTTATTTTTGTGCAAGTGCTTGGTATTCGGCTCGTAGTGCCAGCTGCTACTTACTTTGCTAAGTGCTTGGCGCTCGGCTAGAATGCCACTTGCCATTTCACTTTTTATTTTTGTGCAAGTGTTTGGCGTTCGGCTCGTAGTGCCAGCTGCCACTTATTTTGCTAAGTGCTTGGCGCTCTGCTAGAATGCCACTTACCACTTCACTTTTTATTTTTGTGCAAGTGTTTGGCGTTCGGCTCATAGTGCCAGCTGCCACTTACTTTGTTATTTTCACTCAATTAACTTTTCAGAAAAAGATAATATTTTTATAGATCTCAAAATTTCTTACATTCATATGCCACACAATTAAAGATGAACAATGCCAAAATTAGAACTCAACTTTCTATTGATAGTACCTCTTCAGAGATGTAGCATTCCATGGCTTGTTAACCAGCCTTTCAGCCATGGTCTCTAAGGTATATGCCCCCTTTCCTATAATTTCTGCAATTCTTTATGGGTCTTCCTAAGGTGACATCATCTTTTTAATCATCTCCACCTTCTTTTTCAGAACCAGGTCGCCAAGGGCGAAATCTCTATGCTTCACCCTTTTGTTGTGACTATTTACAAGTGTTTGCTGATAGGATGCGAGCCTTATTGCCGTTGCATCTCTTTTTTCTTCCAACATATCAAGGTTAAACTTCAACATACTATCGTTCTGCACTCGATTCCATGCTAAGCTTCGGACAGTTGGAACCAAGTGCTCGACTGGTATAACTGCCTCGGCACCATATGCCATGGCGAATGGGCTCTCCCCGGTCGGCCGTCTCGGGGTCGTTCTGTAAGCCCACAAGACGTTCGGTAACTCGTTTAGCCATTTCCCTTTTTGATCCTCGAGCTTCTTCTTAATGCAAGCAAAGATTGTTCTGTTCGTAATTTCTGCTTGACCATTTGCCTGCGGATGACTTACTGTTGCCAACTTTTGGTTGATTCCATACTCTTCTAACAACTCTCTTACTTGCTTGCTGTCGAGATTAGTCCCATTGTCCATGACGATCAACCTTGGAACACCAAAGCGGCAAATAATATTGTTCTAGATAAAGCGCTTCACATGAGTTTGGGTCACACTAGGGTATGGCTCTGCTTCCACCCACTTGGTAAAGTAATCTGTTACTAGCAGAACGTATTTATTCTGAGACCTCGTAGTTGGCAGAGGACCAACCACATCCATCCCCCATTGCGCGAAAGACCATGGCGTGGCCATTACGTGCAAGTTTTTAGGTGGTTGGTGGATCAATGGTCCGAACCTTTGGCACTTATCACATCTTCTAGAAGATTCTTCTGTGTCTCTTGACATGTTCGGCCAGAAGTATCCTTGCGTCATTGCGTTGTGTGCTAAAGATCTCCCCCCTGAATGATTTCCACACACCTTCAGGGATAGCTCGTAATTTCTGCCGAGCTTCTGCGGGGGTGGCACATTTCAAGTATGGCCCGAAAAAAGATCTTCTGTACAACTGGTTATGTACTATGGCGTATTTTGCAGCATTTGATTTGATTTTCCTAACTTCATCCCTTTGTTTGGGCAGAACACCATCCCGTATATAAGTTATGATCGGATCTATCCAACTAGGCTCGAATGGAATGACATTCACTTGCCAGGGGTCTGAG
>JAOTQH010281960.1:0-10151 GCA_025631255.1 Cornus kousa
CTTAGAGGAGTGTTGTGCCTTGGGAGACCGTTGTCTTGTTTTTAGCTTCCGCATCTTGGATCCAGTTCGGGTCATCATAGGACACGCTGGCCTAAAAACCATGGTCGTCACACATAGTCAAGTAAATAACTCAATCATGGCATTCCACAAAGCAAAACATCATATCATATCAAATCAACAAGTAAAATGCAAAATATAATTTAATTGAAAATAAACAATTAATCAAAACACTCAATTAAATAAAATAAATCATTTAAAATAAAATAAAAGTAATTAATCCCAATAAATAATTCCTTAAAATATAGGGGTATTACAACTGGATCATGGCCCTCCAACACGGTCAATACCAAATAAAATGGTGAGGGAGAAAGAGAGCCGCTACGAACCATCGTCGCCGTTGCGAACCACCATCGTCGTTGCAACATTGTTGCCACTAAACAACATCACCACCACCATCGGTCGCCCCTTTTTCTCCTCACTCACCATCGCAACATCCACTAATACATTCATCCACCACAAAAAACAAAGAGGGTATCAGTGGTATGGAAGGATAGAGGTATTGTGCAAGGTTAGAGAGAGAATATAACATCAAGGTTATTTTAGTCCTTCAAAATTTAGTTTACAGGGTTATATTAGTAATTTACACTTTTTATGTATTTGTTTACCAAGTCAAAGGTTAAAATAGTCATTTTCTCGGGTAGATGGACTGTGTATGAAAACTTTTGAAACCTCGGGGGGTGTCAATGTAAACTAGTGCATTGACCGTCTGTTGAGTGGCGTTGACTCAAATCTTAGGGGGTGTGAGTGCAAATTAGCCCTATATTATACTATACAATGTGCCCACTAACAAAATTTTCTAGTTCCAACCATATGATTCAATTTATAAATTAACAAATTATAAATGTTAGAATTGGATACACTACTATAGTTTACAATATTGTCTCCAAATTGACGACCCTCAATTCCTTATTATTCTCTATGGTTGTTGTTTGATCGAAATCATTCACCATGTCATATCTCTCTTGGTAATTCCTTGACTTTCACCTAAATTCTTTTGTCCTCAAATCTTGTCTTTGTTCCCTTTGCCTTTGATATTTAAGTTATCTCCTCGATAGGCATGTCGCATTCTATAAGTCCTAAATAAGTGGTCAACCGATGCCCAATCATCATCCTCCTGAGCAGTCACGCCTCATATGACTCGGCTGATCTCATTTGTTACAATATACGGGGAAAATCAGGAAACGTTTGCAAAGTTGGCCTCATATTTACTGATTAATAGTCATCAAACTTTACTCCAAATTCGTAATCTTGGTGCTCTTCTACTCTCACAATAAGGGAAAATATTTCTCATAAAATTTATTCTTGAACTGATCTCATGTTATATTAATTTGTCATAGCTCCTACCATCTTAGGTAGCGACTACCACCAACTACATACATCCTTTTGAGATTGTGGAGGCTAAATCAATCATAGATTGCATTTTAGAGAAGTTGAACCGATTTCACTCGTGTTGTGAAGTTTAAGTGTATTGTATAGAAGTTGAACTGGTCGCACTTGGGCAATGAAGGTCAGAACAGTGATTCCAAGAAGTTGAACCGATTGCACTTGAAGTTGAACCAGTTGCACTTTCATGATGTGTGAAAATTAGTTTCTTTTTCATTTTAGACTCACTTAAAGGTTAGGAATTGTGGGGCAAGTGTTCCTTTGTGAGGGGATATTTATATGAACTATAATCTGATTTTAAGGTGAGTGAAAACTTGTGTAAGAACAAGTGAGAAAAAACTGTGTTCTGCTTACACAAAAGAGAGAGAGGGAGAGAGAGAGAGAGAGAGCAAAATTCTCTATTGAAATCCTTCCCATTTTCTATAATGAATTTTTTCAATGCATTCCATGGGCGTAGCCCTAGTTTTGGGTGAACCACGTATATCTTGTGTTGTTGTGCGATTGTCTTTTTTTTTTTTTTTTTTTTTGATTGCTTTCTGTGTGTTTTAATCATTGAATATTGTTGTTTAGGATTTCCACAAAAAAACTGTTATCAAAGCATTCGGTTGTTTTGCAACGACTAATATTAGAACAATTGGTTGAAAACCTAGGGCACATGGGCATTTGACAAGTTTCCAAAGAGGAGTTCATCGTATTCAACATGTTCAGTCAAGTGAGGTAATGACATCAGAACATAAGACATCCGTGATCAAGAAGTTCGATGGTACAAACTTTGGTGTCTGGAAGATACAAATTGAGGATCTTTGGTTTTAAAAAAAATTTGTATCTACCATTGGGAGAGAAGCCAATGAAGATAAATGATTCCAATTGGAAATTACTTGATCAAAAGAATCTTGACACCATCAAAATCACGTTGTCAAAGTCAATTGCCTTTAACATCAAGAACAAGAAGACGATGATGACTCTTATGGCCACCCTTTGTAGAATATATGAACAACCATCTACAACCAATAAGGTACACTTGATTAAGAAGTTATTCAATTTGAAGATGACCGAAGAAGGTAGAAGAGTCAACGAGCATTTAAATGTGTTTAATGAGATTGTGAGTTAAGTAGTGATGTAGGATAGTTTTGATTAGGTTATTATTATTATTATTATTATTATTATTATTATTATATTTTTTATATTTCATAATTTTTAGAGAATGTTTAATTTTAGTTAGTTTAATTTTATTTTTAGTTTCTTTATATTAGATTTCCTTGTGTTTTAGTTTATTTAAAAACCTAGTTTCCTTTTCAGTATTAGAGTTTTTTCTTTATTATAAATGTACATGTAATACAAGAGCAAAATTGAATTTTTTATCAAATAATATTTCATAATTATTTACGAATTTTCTTCTAGTTTGTGGATTTAAACTACCATTTCTTGTGGATTCAAGATAACCATGTTCCTTGTGAACAATTTTATTGCTTCCGCTATGTCAATTAGAGTCTATTGAAATTGACTTCAAAGATGAGGTCCAAATACTGTTAATTGTAGGGAAGTTACATGAGAGTTGAAGTAGCACAATTATAGTGATTAGTAGCTCTACAGGGAAGACCTATATATATATGCCTGCTTTTAGCTCATTCCATCAAAGTTTGGTTCATCCATTTTGCCACCCGTTCTGTTATGGGGTTCCTTGCATAATTCACTCCACTCTGATCACATTCTCAAAATAAAACTTGTTGAATTCGATGTCTTCATACTCACCACCATGTCTAACATCAACTTTTTGATCTTCAAATCTATCTCATTCTCTACCATGGCCTTCTACTTCTTGAACACCTCATACACCTCGGATTTGTAATTCAAGAAATAACCTATACGTTCCTCAAATGATCATCAATAAAAGTCACAAAATTGATGAGACTGAGGCTGGTCAGTAGACATATGTGGGAAATAGCTTGAGATTCTTCTCCCTATGGATTCTACCACTCTTCTAGAAACTAACCCTCTTGTTCCTATCACACAACTCTCATAGAAGTCCACATCAATTGCCTTCAGGCCTTGTAGTTTCCCCTTTGAGTGAATTATTTTAAGCCCCATTTCACTCATGTGACCTAGCCTTCATACCAAATGATGTTATTCTCCTTATTTTCTCCAACTGCTATTGACCCACAAACACTAGCAGTCATATAAGGAATGCCAGTCTTCTTACCATATGTAATGGTTATAACACCTCTGGAAACCTTCCATGAAACTTTTTTTCCTCCAGGGTGTAGGTGTAGGAGTTGGACTCCACTCTGTGAGTTCTAGTAATGAACCCTTAAATGTCCGCTCCACCACACTACTCTCTTAAACATCATCCAACTTAACATACTCAAACTTAATCTGTACAAGACCAGTCAACTATGTTGCATCCCTATCCTTGTACATCACATTCCTTTTGAAAACCATATTTGTACTTCTGATGATTTTCTTGTTCTGGTCATCCCAAAGTTAACAATCAACTTATCTACACTATACCCAAATGCATAAAAGTGACTTAGGATTGAGCGTTCCCCTAGCATGGTCACTATTGTATGCATATGCAATACAACCAAAAACATTTAACCATAAAAGATTTACCTCTTTCCTACTCCATACCTGCTATCTAGTGTTCCAAAGGCACCGATGGTCCATGATTTATCAGGTTGGTTACTTATTGACTAGTTATGCCAAAAACTACTTGGGTAGTCTAAGTTGAAGTTTGACGATATTTTGAGCATGATTATGACTTAAGAAATCATAAGGAAAACAACAAGTGTTTTTACCAATGGTTCGGCTTTGTATGTTAAAATCAGAGGCAGGAGTTCAAATAATAAAAAAGGCAATGACAATGGACATGGTAGATCTAATTCAAGTAATGGAAGGTCGCAGTCTCAAAATCCAAAGAGTTTCACAAACCTTAGTGATGCTGAGTATTAGAATTGTGGCAAGAAGGATCATTACCGAAGAGATTAAAATTTTCTGAAGAAAGAAACCAAAAAAATAAATATAAGCAAATGTTTTCTTAGAAGAATCAGATAATGCATTTATATGCTCTTTGGAAAGCAAGAGTCATGGGTATTGGATTTTGGTGTATCATTTCATGCTACCTCAAGTAGAGAGTTATTAGATAGTTACATACCGGGTAACTTTGGGAAATTTTATCTTGGCTCCGATAAGCCCTACAACATGGCTGGCATAAATAAAGTGCAGATCAAGTTGAATGGGTCTGTATAGAGATTAAAGAATATTGGGAACATCCCTGACTTAAGGAAGAATATGATTTTGGTTGGTCGAATGTATATGGATTATATGTTGCTCACAGATGGTGATGATCTTGAATGCTAAGATGAGGCATATTGGGTAGAAGATGCTAGCAAGTTGGATCTTATAGTAGAAGATGAGATGGAGTCCCTTATCTCCCATAAGACGTAGGAACTAGCCAAGGTACCTATAGATAATAAATTTCCTTATAACAAATGAGTGTATATAGTTAAAGATAAACATGATGGTTCAAAGAGATACAAGGCAAGGTTGGTGCTCAAAGGCTTTTAGTAGAAGGAATTGTTGACTATATAGACATCTTTTCTTAGGTTGTGAAACTGAATATCATTCATTTAGTTCTTAGTATTGTTACAGTAAAGGGATTGTGGCGACCTTGTGGGCGGGTGTGTATGAGTATGGGTAGGTGGCACCAATAAGCTACCACACTTGGTGAGCTAAAGGTGCATAATCCCACATCGCCTGGGTGTGGATCCGGCAAAAGTTATATATAGTTTCAACACCCTTCTATGACACAATGCTTTTCAAAGCCGTGATACTTGTAAACCCACCAGAACTTCAGAATTAAGCGTGCTTAACCTAAAATAGTACTAGGATGGGTAACCCCCTAGGAAGTCTCCAATTCAAGGGAGCCAAAAGAGAACAATATTGTGTCTAGCTAGGGTGAGCGTTGTTACAAATGGTATCAAAGCTTGACTCAGCCGGAAGTGTAGCCAACAAGGATGTTGGACCCAAAGAGGGGTGATTGTGGAGACCTTATGGACGGGTGTATGTGAGCGTGTGCAAGTGGCATAAGTAGGCTTCCACACTGGGCAAGCTATAGGTGCACAATCCCACATCGTCTTGGTGTGGATGGGGCAAAAGCTGTATGTAGATTCAACACCCTTCTATGACACAATGCATTTTAAAGCCGTGATGGCCGTGAACCCAACAAAACTTTGGAGTTAAACGTACTTAACCTGGAGTAGTATCAGGATGGGCGAACCCTTGGAAAGTCGCCGGTCCGGAGGAGCCAAAAGCGGACTATATTGTGTCTGGCTATGGTGAGGGTCATTACAGGGTTGTACATTAAGCGGTTGGATGTGAAAATTGCTTTTCTCCATGGTAACTCAGACAAGGAGATTTACATGCAACAACCAGAGGTTTCTAAGTCAAAGGAAAGAAGATACTTTTGTGCAAATTAAAGAAAAACTTATATGGTTTGAAGCAAGCCCTGGGACAATGGTACAAGAAGTTTGAAGTCATGGCTACAATAGATGCAACACAGACTATTGTTGCTACTTCAAGAGATTTAAGTCAAGTTACATCATCCTCCTACTTTATGTTGATGACATATTTAGTGGCAGGTTTTGATTTTAAAGAAATCAACAACTTAAAGAAGCAGTAGTCGAATAAGTTTGAGATAAAAGTATCTATTGCAATGCAACAAATTCTGGGGATAAGGATTAGGAAGGACAAACAGAAAGTTACTTTGCAGTTGTATAAGGCTGATTACATTGAACTGATTCTTAATAGGTTCAACATGAGTGGTGCTGAGATGGTGATTAATCACTTAGCTAGTCACTTTTGATTATCCCAGAATTAGTGTCTGGAGATAGATAATGAGAGGAATTTCAAGGCTAGAGTGCCATATGGCTGAGCCATTAGAAGTTTGATGTATTCCATGGTGTGCACAAGACCGATATTGCATATGCAATGAGCAGATTCATGCAAGATTTGGGCAACCTACACTGGGAGGCAGTAAAATGGATACTGAGATATCTATGATATACAACAAATAGATGCCCATGTTTCAGATGGGATGAGGTGAAATTATGTGGGTCTATAAATGCAAACTTTGATGGTGAGATCGATCATAACAGGAGTCCTACCAGGTATGTCTTTATAGTGGGCACGAACGTAGTTAGTTGGGTTTCGCAGATATAGAAGATTGCAGTGTTATCTACTACAGAGGCATAATATATGGCTATGACAGAAGACGATAAGGAGATGACTTGGTTATAGGGGTTGTTGGCATATTTGGGATTCAAGAATGTAAAGAATATTTTGCGTAGTGATAGGGAGAGTGTGATATATCTAGCAAAGAATTCAACATTTCATTCAAGGACCAAGCATATAGGACTTCAATATCACTTCATCTGATCACTGGTGGAAGATGGGGTGTTGACACTTGAGAGGATACTTGGCACTGAGAATTCAACTGACATATTAACCAAGATAATGATTATGGAGAAACTAAAGCTAAATGCAACTTCAGTTGGTTTCTAGCTTAAAGATAGAGATGAGCTCACCGACATACATCAGACATGCATAAAAAAATTAATGAAGTGGATTTACTCGTGTTCCAACCTCCAAGTGGGAGATTGTTGAGGTTATAGAGGCCAAATCACTCGCGGATTGCATTCTAAAGCAGTTAAACCGATTGCACTTGTGTTGTGAAATTTAAATGCATTTTGGAGAATTTGAACCAGTTACACTTTAAGTTGAACCTATCGCACTTGGGTAGGAAATGTTACAATAGTGATTCTAAAAAGTTGAATTGGTTGCACTTTCTTGATGTGCATAAATTAGTTTCCTTTTCTGTTTTAGACTCTCCTAAAGGCTTAAAAATTGTGGGGTAAGTGGGTTTCCTTTGTGAGGGGATATTTATATGAACCCTAATAAGATTTTAGGGTGTGTGAAAACTTGTGTGAGAACAAGTGAAATTTTTTTTTTTATTATGCCTGCACAAAAGCGAGAGATTGAGATGAAAATTCTCCATTGTAATCATTCATCTTTTTTATAGTGAAAATATTTAGTGCGCTCCATGCATTGCCCTAGTTTTGGATGAACCACATATTCTTACTTTTTTATGTGATTGTCTATTTTTCTTTATGATTACTTTGTGTGTTTTAATCCTTAGACATCATTGGTTGGGGTTTCAGTCACAACAACTGGTATCAGAGCATGCAGTTTTTTCACAACACATCCCTAGAATGAAAAAAAAAAAAAAAGAAAAAGAAAAAGAAAAAAAAAGAAAAGAAAAGAAAAAAAAAAAAAGAGAAAAAGTTCCATAATTTTGTACAAGTGAATCCACAGTTCTAGTAAAGCTCAACATCCCAATTTTTTCATCATTCTTATAAGATCCATTATGGGGCCATATGTCCCTTATAAGGATTAGGTAACTCCATGGCACAAAAATAAAGTGACAAGTGTCCCCTATAATATAAAATAATAAAAACTTAAAGACTTAAAAGGCTATCGGGTTAAACCCAATAAGATCTAAATTAAATCTCAGTCTATTTATCTCTTTTTCTCATACTGAAACTCTAACATAATTCTTTCTACTCCCCCCCCCCCTTTTCTCTTATACATTACTCTATCTTAGCCAAATATTAGCCTAATCATATACTGACTTCTTTGTTCATTAAGGTACATATGACTATACTTTGCAATACTGCATGCTTGATGACTCCACCTGCATGTTCGACGATTCCACCATAATTTGACCACCATTCATAACTATCTAAATTTCAAGGGTAAATTCCTGTAACGACCCGAGTTTTTCAACCCGGTGCGTCAGTAATAAACCGAAAGTAGAACCAAAAATGGGTCCTAAATGCAGAAGCAAAAGAAGCAGAATGGCTCTTAAAGATGTACGTCATCCCCAAGGCACCAAGAAAACTCCCTATGAAGTCACGAAAGAAAGGAAGGCACTGAGCACTCATTCGGCACTATGCAAGGCCAAGCACCCCTCCGGCACTCATCAAGACCGAGCAACTCTTCGGCACTCTAGAAAGGCTGAGAACCTGTTTGGCACTCAGAATGGTTGAACACCCGTTCGGAACTCATCAAGAAAGAACGCACGTTCAGCACTCTTCAAGGCAAAGCACTGGCTCGGCACTCTTAAAGGCAGAGCACCGGTTCCGCACGCAAAATGGCTGAACACCCGTTCGGCACTCATCAAAGTTGGGCGTTCTGGCCTACGTGGTCAGACATTTTAACAAAAGGTTCAAGTGTTTGGAGTGCCGAACGACGAATCGAAGGAAACAACCAGCCGAACGACAGAACGGAAAGCAACATCCGTTGAATGACAAAACAAAAAGCTCTAACAGCCGAGCGACAAAGCAGTATGCAAACCTAAGGCAATTATCAGCTGAACGAAAAAATAGAGAGCAAAATGGAAAGGCAGAACGACGAAATAGAAAGCAAAACTGACAAAAAAAAAGGCTAAAACTTGCCGAACGACAAAACAGAAACATGAGTAGGGCTATACATGCATTCCCAGTGATCCGAAACAAGTTTAAAATATACTTGTAAACCTCAAAATTTATGGCCCTTGGCCTCATGATATACATAAACATAAAATTGAATGTCAGAAGGTGTCCTCAGACACACTTTACATGTTTAAAATCAAATATACACATTTTCATATATCAGGTTACAAATGGCATTTCTAGCCAACCATCATACGAATGGAACCTTCAAGTCCACAAATCATCCAAGCAATATGAGAATCTCAACCTTGATTCTTGTACCTAAAAAATGTTCCCACTACGTGGGTGAGTAACATAAAGCTACTCGTAAGAAATGAGCATGCATCGACCTAACGTTTTACAAATTTGCATGATTCAATCATTGTGGTTCATTCCACCTAGCGTCTATGTCAAAGGAGAGACTCAGGGAGCATCCTAAGCCACCGTAGAACATTTCTACCATATTTCACCTCATTCATGCAATTTCAACAACATAGGAGCATGCTTACACAAAGCAACAAAAATGTAAATTCTCAAAGTCATCAACTTGATCTAAAAGTATGAAAACAACTATATATAATAATTTAGTATAATTAGAATTCTAATGCCACACATCAAGACGTAGATTCTCAAAGTTATCAACTTGAAATTTAAAAGTAAGAAAACAACTAAATATAACAATTTAATATAATTAGAATTCTAATACCACACATCAAGACATAGATTCTCAAAGTTATCAACTTGAAATCTAAAAGTGCGAAAACAACTAAATATAGCAATTTAGTATAATTAGAATTTCTAATACATCGCATCAAGACATAAATTCCTACAGTTAATAACTTGGAATTGAATGCGAAATCAAATGGTGGAACACTTGGACATCTAAACTTGGAATTTTGCCGAGACTCAATGGTTATTCCGGACACAAACCCGCGGGTCATACCACCCCCAGTTCACACTATCTCAATAACTTAGAGGACTCTTGTCCCCGTACTAGAGCCAAACCATAGCCATCTCAACGTAACCATGTCCTAAGTGACTCCAAAATAGATAAGTAATAGATAGTACACAAAACTACCTCCATGCACAAGTAGGTTGAAACCACGCAATACATGCTCTAAATCCACAACTACTATAGGATGACAATGTCGAATCTTCAGAGCGCGATTCGTTACGCGCTAT
>JAOTQH010281981.1:0-10151 GCA_025631255.1 Cornus kousa
ATAATTAATAGTAATCCAAGCAGGTCTGTATGACGAAGAGATGTGTATAATTAACAATTTTTACATAATAAGAAATATACTGATCAGCTTAACCTTCATATAAAGATAAAGACGTTCGAATTTTAAGCACTGACTTGATCAGCACAAAACACATCAATTCAGCATCTTTGCTATTTCATGTACCTTTCATTTCAACAATGAATTTACATTATGTCTAAACCTAGCACTTTGCTAGTCTATTTACTTTCCATTCTCCTAGAGTACCACAATGGAATGTTGTTATCTCAAGCAAGCTCCAGGTTTTGGATTACTATATAAGTCTAATGGTAATCTCAATGCGACGGAATATACCTGATTAGTACCTTGTTGATGCCAATCCTCTATCGCATCTCCTATATTTCAATTTCACATAAAACCCGTACCAAACCGGATCGTGTAAATTTTTGTATCAACAACAATAATAATAAATAAAATAAAATGTAACCTTGGCAACATATACCCATCTCTCTTGGATACCCCAATTCTCACCCCTTTCTCACTAAAAATCAACCTAACCTCCTACCTTGGTTTTCCCCCTAATTTTCTCTGCAACCAAACAAATCAAATCAAACACAATTAAACTAAGAGGCCCCTCCAATAGTTAATGGTTCTCATGTGCTTTGGAATAAGAGAGTTCACTTTATAGGATAATAATAGGCACCGCCCATCCTTTAAATTCTCATTCTTGTATATAAGTACGCTCTCTTCCCTTTCTTACTCCTCTCTCTCCCTCTCTTCTTTCTGTGTGTTCCTCTTGTCATTTTGTGAAACTCAGCTTTCGTTTCTCATTTGTCATTGACAATGGGTGAAGAAGCTAAACAGGTAACTAATTAATTTTTTTTGCACTTTTTTTTTTTATGTTTCTTCATTGCTGATCAATTCTTTTAATGGGTTGTTTTAATTTTCTGTAAAATTTGACAGGAACAAGCTAATGTAGAAGCTAAGCCAGAGGAAAAGAAAGAAGAGACAACAGAGGAGAAGAAAGAAGAGCCTAAGCCACCTGAGCCTTTCGTCTTGTTCGTAGACTTGCATTGTGTGGGATGTGCAAAGAAGATTGAGAAATCCATCTTGAAGATCAGAGGTCTCTCTAAATATATATATATATATATATATATATATATATTATACACATATTTATGTGTGTTTGTGCGTGTGTCCTAATCTTTGGTTTTTCGTTAATAGGAGTTGAGGGGGTTGTGATTGATATGTCACAAAACCAAGTGACTATTAAGGGAGTGATTGAGCCTCAAGCTGTGTGTACAAAGATAATGAAGAGAACCAAAAGAACAGCCAAAGTCTTGTCCCCATTGCCTGCTGCTGAGGGTGAACCTATACCAGAAGTTGTAAATTCACAGGTCTCATCACCATGAACCACCTTAATTCACACACACACACACACATATAATGAACCAAAAATTCTAGATGTTCTCATCTTCACCATCTTAATGTTGTTCTTTTAACTGATGTTTCAGGTCAGTGGATTAACCACTGTGGAACTTAATGTGAACATGCACTGTGAGGCCTGCGCGGAGCAACTTAAGAAAAAGATACTCAAAATGAGAGGTACTACTTCGTGTTACTAGCAAAGAGGTCATTACCCAGTGCTGGTCGCGTAAGCCTATGTGGGACGTCTCAAATTTATGTGCACATTTATAATCTAAGACATAATTTAAGTGGTTAACATCTGAGTTTTGTGTGAATTTTAGGAGTTAGAACAGCCGCGACAGAATTGAGCTCCGGGAAGGTGACTGTGACTGGTACCATGGAAGCGAACAAGCTCGTTGATTATGTTTACAGGCGTACGAAAAAGCAAGCAAAAATTGTGCCACGGCCTGAGCCCGAGAAGAAAGAAGCAGAGGAAGCAAAGCCCGAAGAGAAGAAAGAAGAAGAGAAGGCAGCCAAGGAGCAAAAACCCGAAGAGAAGAAGGAAGAAGGTGAAAAACCAGCAGAAGAAGAGAAGAAAGAAGGCGGTGAAGGGAATGGCAATGAAAACAAAGAAGAGGCTAAGAAAGAAGGAGAGAACAATATTGGTGGTGGTAGTGATGAACAAAGCATGCAGAAAATGGTGCATTATTACCAACCCCTTTATTTCATTGAGAGAATTCCACCACCACAGCTCTTCTCTGATGAAAATCCTAATGCATGTTGCATTTCATAATCCAATTAAGTCCTTATTAATTACCAACTTTCCATATATTGTATGATTCCAACACTACTATACCACCATGTGAGCATATATATATATAGAATCTTGGTGGATGGTTTCAGTGAATGGAGTGTGGATCCAAGTTCCAAAAACAATTATAATAATAATATATAATCATTCTGTATGTATATGTGCTATGTATTGAATATTTTAAATATCTATACATGTAAGCAATCTGGTTAGTATTTTATTTTTGTGATGGGGTTATGTGTGACTATAATGAAGGAGGTCTCTGTTTTATATTAATCTCAGAGGCGTTGATGATCCTCATAAACTTTGCCTGTGTGATAGATTTTTAGTTTCTCAGAGTGTGGCAATTTGTACAAGCAAATTAATTCGTCAACTTCATTTAGTCTTTTAATTATGTGACAAATTGTATTAGAATGTGATCTGGGCCATTTAATAATTTTTAAAAATATACAAGTCCTTGTATATAGAAACTATATACAATGAGGGCATGGACAAAGTACATTTGAGTGAAGTGTGGACCGGTTATTATTAGGTTACCAATAGAGGGTTAAGTTATGAGAGAATTGGTAACAATGTATGTCAAAATCCAACAACCTCTTCCACATGCAATTTTGTCTTGTTCATCAATTTAATATCATGTAAAATAATTGGTTTAAGTTGTTAAAAAAAAAAAAAAAGAGCTTAGCAATGGGTGTATCAAAGATCAATAATCTCTCACGTGCAAAGACTAAGGAAGTTCATAACTGTACATCAAATCGAGAAATAAATGCAAAAGATGGAGACTTAAATTCAAGCTTGATCTTCCAGAACCAAATTTGATATTGTGTTAGACAACCAATTATTTCAACAGAAAGTTTCTTACTTCTATCTGCAAAATAGAAAAGGACCTTGTCGCTTAGTGTTCATACCAAATTTTTAATTTTTTTAATATAAAGTGATTATTTTTAACTCAATTTAGAAACCCTTCACACATGACAATAAACATAACAGATCTCTGAAGGTAGTATAACTAGATAATGTACGTTCGCAAATTTTCAAGGCTACTAGATACCTAAAAGAAATTTAGAGTTTGCTATACTCAAATTAATTAATAAAATCTGAAGTATGGTTAACAATAGACCAATGTTTGTAATTAATTGATTGTAGATGATTGCTCATCGTCAAATGCCACCTGTCATTTCACTATTATTAATGCAAGGCCACATTTGCATACAGTATAGAGTCTATTTCGTATGCCGGAGCTCTATATGCTTGGCCCAATGAGGGAGGTCCCGCTCCTGTTGTCATGGAAGTACCCCGTTAGATGGGTATTGCCAAGCACTATTTTTGAGGCCTCTTTATCTGGATCATCTATGTTGTTCATCCCGAGCTCCCCCTGCATTAGAGCTCGAGAGCTTCAAAATTAATTGTTCGCCCCGAGCTCCCCCTACATTAGAACTCGAGAGCTTCAAAATTAATTGTTCGCTCGAGCTCCCTCTACATAGGAGCTCGAGAACTTCTAACTTAATTGTTCGCCTAGAGCTCCCCCTGCATAGGAGCTCGAGAGCTTCAAACTTAGTTGTTCACCTCAAGCTCCCCCTGCATAGGAGCTCAAGAGCTTTAAACTTAATTGTTTACCCCGAGCTCCTCCTACATAAGAGCTCGGGTGCTTTAAACTTAATTGTTCACCCCGAGCTCCCCCTGCATAGGAGCTCTAGAGCTTTAAACTTAATTGTTCACCCCGAGCTCCCCCTGCATAAGAGCTCGGGTGCTTCAAACTTGACTGATCATAGCTTAAAGGAAGTGTGAAAACTCTGGACCAAAGAAGGCAAGTCCCAAGCAATTTCCCTATCTCCTCCTACTTCGCGGGAATCTGAGTATCAATGGTTAGGCGGCTGAGTTCCAAGGATCCGTCTCACCTCGAGGTCTACACGGGGGAGAGAACATTTAATACCCAATAGCTGAGCTCGAGTAGTAGAGACTACATAATACATTAAATATTTATTGATTAACTGATAAGACCCGCATTTAACATAGAACCATCATTACATCACCTGGACCAAGGCGTACATTGCCTCTGGCCACCCTCCTGACGTTCTATCAGTCAGGAGGAAGGCCCTCTAGCCTACTGGTCAAAGGAAGGTTACCCCCCGCGACCAATGGTCAAGGGGAGGTTACCTCCTCGCGACCGGGGGGCATTATCCTAATATGAATTAGTATAAATAGGACCAAACTCTCATAATTTAGGGGCAAGACAAATATACTCCACTACAACCATAATCATAGAGGATGGTCTTCTAGGGCTCGAGCTACCATAGGGTGTTAAACAAATTTGTCTTCTCTCTCTTAATCTCCTCTACAGAGAATCCTTTATGCTATCTTGGAGCTCTACTCAGCCTCTGATCTTAGCATCCCCGACAGACGTGGAATGATCTCCTCACATCATCAAAAACCAACCATGAACAGTGATATTTCCTGTCATTTCAAAGTAAAAGATAAAGAGTTCAAATAAACACATTGCGTAATAAAAACCAGTGAATTATGCCTTCTCCAATGAAGATCAAGAAATATTTCTTAGCGTAGTCCCTTAATGAGGTTTCATTCAATTAGTTTGAAAATGTTAAGGTTAAGTTAGAGCTTCCTCCTATAAGATTTGCCTTAATTGTCTCACATATTTTTTTGTAGCAAATTTTCCTCTTCTAGGAAGAGTAACAACTATCAATAATAATTTTTACAACATAGTAATATTTTAAAGTTGGGTAAATTATACTAACTTCCCTTATAATTTGTTATAATTACAGTAATCTCTCTTATAATTTTTAAAATTACACTGTCCTCCCCTAATAATGAAACCTTATTTCACAGGTCTCCTTTTTAAATGTCAATGACGAAATTTGCTGATGTCATTAATAAATTAAAATTCTCATATTACCCTTCAACTTAATTATATAAACATACTTATATATATATGGAATTATTAGTTAAATAAAAAAATAGAGACTATATGGCCTTCTCTTCGTCAAAGTACCACGATCTCGCATCTTGAGGCAAAGGAACAGATCGAATCAGTTTTGGAACTAACATGAAAAATAAAATTAATCAATTGTGTTGGTATTTTGGTTGCAAAGAGTGATTTTTAGGGTGGAGAGAAACTACATCTCTCTTTCCATAACTGATTTTGTCTGAATCGTTTTACATACTTCCCATGGCTTTCAATCCTCTAGTCTCTACACACATAACATTCAAAACACAAACCCTTTTCCATTAACCTACACACACACACACACACACACACACACTACACCCACACATATAAACACCGTAAATTTGGAGATAAATAGAGTAAGAATAGGGGACTATGGCATGTTTGTGTGTATGTATATCTAAACATTACAAATAAAACATATAATAGTTCTTGGCCATGTGAATAGTTCCACTGATACATATAGATCATGATTTTGGGGTATGTATATACAAAAGGCCATCAGTTTAATGTTTATATCTTGTTCTCCCAAATTTTTTCATATGGGTTATATATATGTATATATATATATATGATTTGATCTATTGTACACATGGTTCGTTGTATCGTTCAATAAGTGACCCTCTTTCAAATTTGATATGTGGTTCGTATCGGCCAGTTTATACTGACTTTATCCAAGTCTGTTATACTGCGACCGTAACTGATAGTGCGAATCATGATTGTACATCTTTTATGCCAGATCTTCAATTTCAAACGGGCCAAGAAGGGACATAAAGTATGTGAATCATGGTGGAGAAATTGGGTGTGGCCAGTGTATGTTTCGATATCTCCACTGTTGCTTTGAATGGAGATTGAAACCCTAACTCAAATTGGTGACTAACAAACACCAATCCACCAAAGAAAATTGAACAATTGCGGTATAGAGATGGTGTTAGAAAGGTAGAGTGTACATCTCAAGTTCAATCAATAATATGAGTAGTTCAGTCATTTACCAAATTAACTTGAGAACATTTCAACAATGTACCTGTCACTGGGAGGGGAGGTATGTGTAATAACATTTTATTATTAGTGGAGGTCAATGTAATTGTGAAAACTATAAGAGATATTCCTATAATTTTCTCTAATCATGTCAAAAAAAAATAAAAAATAAAAAACAACTAAAGCACGTCCAAATTTTGTGGATGAAATAGTATTACATACTTGTTAAGGTAGTTGGATAAATAATAAAAAAAGTTATTATGAAAGACCCGAAAACGTTGGATCGAATAAATTTGTAGTCAAGTTTGGATGGATTTCATCTGAGAGTATGCGACGAGCAGCAGCTCAAATATTGGATTGATATTCGTCATAGTGTTCGTAATCATCCTTGTCTCTATCAATAAAATGGGGAACGTAAATTCTTTTTCTTCATTCTTTCGCCTTAAACTTTATAATACATCTTATATTTTATGTTGTTTGAATACTTTAATTTCTATTTAGGAATTTGTGGATGTCACAGAATTAAGGGGAGAGACAAAAGTGGATAAAAAGCAATTGCGGGGGAGGGTCCTTTAGAGATTCCCTGAGAAATCAGAGGCCTGGGTTTCACATGGTGGGACCACACTCTAATATGATGAGATCTGACTCATCGTCTCAATAACCCAACACAAACAAACACCACATCTTATGTTTGGGCCCACTCATTGACGTGGCCCAATCTGGCGGTGTCACGCACGTGCCAAACTTCGGATCTGGACACTACGATTGGTTCGAAAAATCATGAACCAATTCTGAGCCGTTGATTAATTAAAAAACTAGATCTGTGTCCTATTTTATTTTTAGTGGATGATGATTGGATGGCCCTTGCCCTACTGCAGTACTTTGCTGCTATCTCAACACCTTTTTCATTTTATTTTATATTATTTTATTTATTTATTTTATTCGGTACTCACATGTATATTTTCATCAAAACTCGAATCCCTTAACCGAAGTAGGAATAATGATATGGGTTATGATGGCAATGGTAAGGTGGAGGTGAAAGACAGTAGCGGTGGAAGGTGGCAATGGTGGCGGTAATGGTGACAATGATGGTGATGGGAAGCAGTGAAGATAGGATAGTGAAAGGTGGTGGTGAAAGTCGGTGGCTCCAATGATTGTTGTGGTGTGGCCTACAACCTCTTTTTTGTTTGAGAATTATGATATATCATCCGAATTTGGAATTCAAATTTGAATGCCTCCAAAGGATAAATTTGTGAGTGGAGTAGTGAGTCTTACAACATGACTCATATTTAGATATAAAATCATTCATCTTTATTTCGATATTCCGTCGTGGGTGCTAGCAAAGTATTTTTATTGCACACAAAAAAACAAAAAACAAAAAAACAAAATTGTACAAACTACTGTATATCTTTACCAAGCTAGTATTGTCCCAAATTTGAAATTCCCAAAAAATCGGGGGATCCGTTAAGTAAAACGAGTGACTGAATTCAAACAAAACCTTTAACTATTTTGTTCAAATTAATTGGAAATTCTCAAACTCAAACTCACATTCTCACACATTACTTGAACTTTAACCACTCTAAGTAACTTAAGAAGCACGAAAACTAAAACTCACATTCTCACACATTATGTTTACTAAGCTGGTGCATGCACATGGTGGCAATAAAGCTCAATTGGAGCACAAACTCATCAAGGAACAATATTAAAGAATCAATATATATGTGTGTGTATAGCAGTGTGTGTCCATGTTATAATTAGCATTGTGTGATAACACGGACAAGAGTAATATTTGTCTGATTGATGAAGAAAAAGAAAAAGTACAAATATCACATGCATGCATGGCAGAACAAGATATATTCTATGAAGAATGATGCATTGAGTGCTTCAGCAAATCAATAACTAGTTATAATACACACACACACACACACACAAATATATATATATGTATATATATATAAATTCATGTACGATGAAGAATTTGGACATATAATTTACCCCTAAAAAAAAAAATAAGTATTTTGACATATATATATATATATATATAAATATTTATCACTCATTTCATTTTCTCAGGTGCTTTCCACAACTTGTTTGCTAAGCAAACACAGCCCACATGGAAGCCAAAACCCGCCATTAAAAGGTGATGCAATACAAACCACTTTTTATTGACCAAATAAAAGTTGATGACACATTGTATTCATTATCTGAGTCACCATTGACGATCTATCTACAAAGTACAAACAACAACTTCTCAATTCAAAGAATCTTTGGAATTGAAATGTCTTGACAATCACTTAAGCTAGCCACCATAAACAGTAAATTAAGGATAAACAACAACTAAAGGGAATGTGCAGAAAGCAAAGAGAAAGATAAAGGGTACGTATGTGACCTTTCTTTTTCCCGGGAATCCAAATTTTGTGTACTTTGCTTTTGTGAGGATAATGTATATCTAGCTAATTCACCCCTCTTTAATGATTTCTAGTCCTATATATATCCATCAATTTTGTTTCAAGTTTAAGAAGCAATAACAATACACACACACATTTATATATAACTGTCAAGAACAAGATTGATGGTTGATATAGTATATTGAGATTATTATGGAGAATAACCTGCAAATTGTTCCGGCAAGCAAGAATGTGGAGGCACAGTATGTCGAAATGAAGGTGCCTCTATATTCTTATGGATGTGAGAGGAAAGTGAAGAAGGCTTTAGCTCATCTCAAAGGTAACAATTTTTTTTTTAAAGCCCAGTTTTCAGTAAATTAATTTTCCTCATAATTAAACTAGGGAATCAATTCCTCCTAAATTGTTTTAATTTTTCATGCCCATTCACTGACCATATATATGTTTCTGTGTGTTGATATCATAGTTATTTTTTTTACCTGTTTTAGTATTGCGACTCGGTTTCTTGTTTCTCTTGTAACCTGATATATAATGATACTGTTTTTATTTTAGGCTTGGTTAGACCGAACATTGAAAAATCGAGAGAGAGAGATATTTGAAAGGGTGTACTGAGTGTTAGGGGTTTGAGACACTTATACACGTACATCTCCTTTGTTTTTCACATAGTAAAATCTTTTCGTGATTGTCCTCACCATATTCGCTTATGAGCTGAACCATACTAAATCTCTGTGTTCAATGCAATGTGTGTTTTTTTGCTTATGCTATATCTTGAATTTTTTTTGTATCTTGTCACAACAGAAAGGATTTAAACATTTTGCTATGAAAATGAGCCCACAATTGCCAATGTTTGTGTTTGTCTTTGAGCATAGGCAAGACTCGTGTTAGGTTCAAAAGAGGCCCAAGCATACAACACTACCAGATAAAACTAAAACCATGTCCAAGCAATATCTATGGGCCACTGAGTGAACAAACCATAATCGTGATAATGTTCAAAATATCGATGCACACACATCCAACCGTTTGAAAGAAAATTTTATAAATATCAAAATTCATTTACAATAAATCACACGAATTAGTTAAACTTTTACTTCTCTTTCTTTTGGCTTCTTTTGACTAAATTAAACTTCGGTGTAGAATAATTTTATTTTCTGATATCCGCAGGCATATATTCGGTAAATGTGGATTTTAATCAACAGAAGGTGACAGTGTGGGGAATATGCAACAAATACGATGTGTTAGCGACGACAAGGATTAAGAGGAAAGAAGCTCGTTTTTGGAATTCAGAAGACAATATTAATGAAGAAATGGATCAAGAAGCAGAACCAAAACCACCATCAACATCACCATCTTCTCTTAATCCTCCAAAATTAAAACGCTTAGAGTTCTCTTATACCCTCGCAAAGGCTAGGTCTCTCGGCTGGAAAGCATGGAAGAGAGTCTTCATTAGATCCTATTCCTTCTAAATTAAATTAAAATCAAGTAAAAGAAGAGAGGGTAAATGTAAATTTGCATCACTAATTCACTATATATTTTTGTGTATCTCATATGTGAAATATTGCTGGTTCATGCACCTTCTTTTTTTTTTTTTTTT
>JAOTQH010282003.1:0-10150 GCA_025631255.1 Cornus kousa
GAAATGTTCTCAATTTAATATATATTGATAAACATATCAAGGTTTAATTTAATAACATGCCACAATTTAATTTCATTACATATACAACCATGTGAATTAAATCTTATACAAGAGAATAATTAAATTAAATTATAAATTATGAACAAAAGCATGTATACAAGTTGTATAAGCTTGAAAAACATTCAAGACAACAAAAATATAAACCTACAATATTCCCTACCCAATTTGAGATGAAAATCTCAAAAGCCAGCAAATGAAGATCGCTCCGAATCCGACAAAACTTTGGGGTTTTGTCGGGGAAAATACGATGAACATTAAACCCCAAGGAGGTCACACCAAAATCCAAACTTGGCTTCAAACCTGAACTCGAAAAATGGTCAAAACGAGATTCCAATTGGTTGGAATTGAAGGCCTTGTTAAGGCCGATAATAAACACTAAGGCACTACGGAATTTATCACAAGGGAAGAGGCCAGAAAAATAAGAAGAAAGGTGGCAACCCCTTGGCTGTCGGCCAAGAGAAGGGAAAGAGATGAGAAAGTTTGACTTTTCATTTTAGAACCCCATATTTATAGAAAAATCCTAAAAATGTCTTGAACGGATCCCGCTGGGTACAGGAAAGTGGAATTTGCGTAGACATGCTCAAACAGTAAAATATTGTGAATAAAAAAGAACTAAAATAAGAAAAAATGAACAATAGAAGAAACGACGTCGAAAATCAAGTCCCGAGCAGAAAGATATGTCCCGAACAAGTTCAGTGGCAACTGGGCTCAAAAACCCTAAAACTGGGGAAAACAATCAGAAGACAATTCTAAGAGTACGCAACTCGACGAAAAGTGAAAATGAATCATACACGAGGATCCTGGCTCAAAACGAGGCATATTACAATAACTTTTGTTAATTACACAATAGCCCTACAAAAAGTGTTAACTGAGATATTTTCTTAAAAACTCCTGAAATAAATATCTTCAAAAGATATTTATGAAAAACACCCCAAGAAACAAGAATGTTTCTGAAGAATTCTTTCATCCACGCCCCTACAGAAAAAGGAAACAACCGACGAGCTTTTCTCTAAGGCCTAGTTTGGTGCGTAGGAATGGAAAGAGGTAGGAATGGAATGCAAGTGGGAATGGAATGAGAATTATGTAAGAATGGAATGATCATTCTCATTCCACTGTTTGGATACAAACAGAGAATGAAATAACCATTCTCATTGTTGTGTTTGGTTAGATCAAATAAAAAACTAGAATGGAATGAGTGATCAAATAAAAAACTAGAATGGAATGATTTATATATTATTTTTTTCAAATTTTCCTTACTTGTAATATATCAATTATATTAAAACATATTCTTATAATATATTAGTTACTATATTAAAACATATTCTTATCATATAATAAAACTATGGGTAAAATGCAAAAAATCTGCAACTAACCCCCTGGACTTCAAAAAATGCAAGAAACCCCCTACTATTCAAAATTTTTGCAGATGACCCAATCCGTCCAATGTCCGATGATATATGACCGTTAAAAATGGTTTGTTAATTTTAAATGACCATATTGCCCATAAAAGTATGAAGGACAATAATGTCCCTAATTTTCAACCGTTGACCCAAACCACGTTCTTATTGACGTGGCAAACACGAGATAACAAGCTTAGTGCAGAAACACAAACCCAGTTCCATGGTTAGTGTTCATCTTCCTCTTACTGTGACCTAAGCCCCTCTCTTCCCCTCCCTCTATATGTATAATATGTATATTTTAGTTTTTCAGTTCAATAATTGAACAGTTTTGAAGATTTATAGAATAGTAATTCAATTCAGTAAAATTATTCCTCAATTCAAGTGGTTCTCTATTTCTAACAATTTAGCTAATATGAAATCCGAATTCGTGAGAATTCCAATTAGGATATATATAACTAACCAGAGTTTGTGATAGGAAATTTCTTAAAGAACCCACAAGGAATCTCGATTTCATCATCTTAATGATTGAAAAAAGAAATCCTGTGAACAACACCTGCATATACCTCGAAACCTGTGAACTATAGGACGAATTGTGACAAAAAATTTGAATTTCGTTCAAAACCATCCAATAATCTGATCATACAAACAAAACCCATTAATCTAATGAAATTAATTTTATTTTTTTAAAAAAAAGGTTCTGTAGCCCAACCCAGTATTGCAACCCAAGCACAGAACCAAATCGCCTCCATTTTAGTGCCACCACTGAAGTTCCACCCTCGCACCGAGCAAAATCATTTCTCGCAGCCGCTGCGCACTACTTCATCACCATATTCATTCGACGCCGGTGGGTTCCTTCCTTGCCTCTTCCAAAATCATGACCGCGAGCCGCCACTGTCCTTGCACTGCCTGTTCGTCGGATCTGTAACAGATACAGCACCACCACCATCGCCGCCGCCGCCACAACAGCACCACCACCTCCTATCCATGGTGATCTGTCTGATCCTCCGACCTCAACCCCCGTCGCCGCCGCCATAACAGCACAACCACCTCCTATCCATGGTGATCCATTTCTTCCCTCGACCTCAACCCCTTAAGTTGCCGCTACACCACCATCACCACTAAATCCATCTCCTCCACCAACTTCAACCTCCGTCGCCGCCACCACAACATCACCATCAAGCTCCGATTATATATATATATATATATGTATATATATATTTATATATGTATGTATGCGTTGTCGTAGACAATGGCTCTGTGTTTGGTGTTGGAGACTTGTTAGCTGCGATGGGGTGTTGGTGTGATACAACATACCTTATCTCTTTGGTGTGCTGTCGAGCTCCCATTTGCTATTGAGATTTTTATTGCCACATCAGCAAGATAATATAACAATGCTTCCAACGGTGTCATTTCATAGTAAGAGCAAATATGTCATTTTTCTTTTCCGGTAACCTGATAGGGTAATATGCAACAAAATCAAAGTTGAGGGGGGTTTTTTGTAGTCTAGGGGGGTTAGTTGCAAAGCCCCAATAGTCCAGGGGGGTTTCTTGCATTTTATCCTAAAACTAAATTATACCAATAGATGCTTGAGCAATTGACTAAAAATGGTATGGGATAGTTGGAGGGTGATGATATAGGAGTGTTTATATATATATACGTGTGTGTATTTAAATTGATATACAAAGTATATGTTTATTATATATATATATATATATATATATATATATTTGCAAGTGAATCAGTGCGTAGAGCTGAACAAAAAACAAACCATAAAAAAAGAGAGTAACTAACAACAGTGCAAACGGCATAATCCAGTGACCAAACACCAGCAAACCTCTTTTATTCTTTTCTATATTTGGTTTTTCATCTATTCCATTCTTCGAACCCTCTTCACTTTTTTTTTTTTTTCCTTTTTTTTTTTCCATGGCAAGACGGTTGATTCCTTTGATTCAAAATATCAGTCTTACAGAAGCAGAAAAAAGTGGACCCATCATTATTACGGAGTGTATTTAGGAAAGTTTGGTGAAACAAATGCAGGTTTAGAGCTTCTAAGGTTCAGAGGGAGTTCGGGCAATTACAGGGCATTCAAGAATCGCTGGTGGTCAATCATGTTGGTGAACCTAACATCTTCCAATTCATCATTCCATGATCAAGTCTGCCAAAGAATCATCCTCTACAGCCCTGCGCCACTCCTAATAAAGCGAAAATTAGGGTTTCTGAGAACAAATGAGAGAAAGGCAAATTAAGAGCGATATATATATATTCCATGGTATATACTAAAGTGTGAAGAGAGAAAGGGGAGAGAGAGAGAATGTACATATATGCATACATGCAAATAGGGAAGGTGTACAGATATGAAGAGAGAAAGAGGAGAGAGAGAGGTGTACAGAGAGTAGAGAGAGAAAGTGCAACACCAGGAACATAGACGTTAAACGGAATGATCCCTTGTATTCGTCTGTATTGATCTTGTAATGATGTTGAAACTTTTGGGTATACGCATATACTTCTTAAGAATGCATATGAATTTTTTTGGTCTTTTGCAATTTATTACTTTAATTTAGTGGGAATGGAATGGCCATTTCACTAGTCAAAAAGAAGAATGGTCATTCCATCTAAAAGCTGGAATGAGCATTCCAAGGGAATGACCATTCCACTTTTAAAGTGACACACCAAACAAGAGAAAGAAATGAGAAAGTGTAATGGTCATTTCATTCCATTTTCATTCCATCACATCAAACTAGGCCTCTGTGTAAAGTCCAATTACATACCAATTTGTGGGCCACATAAGATTAAGTAGCATAGATTATAAGGACTTCATAGTCTTTTCTTAGAGTTGTCTGATAAGTTTGAAGACTGGTAAAGAAGTTTCGTCTCCCATAACTCAATCATGAATCTTGAAGTTTTAAGGGCATGTCAAAGAGGCTCGATCAAGGAGCTCCATCATACGAGGCTTACGTTTCTTCTTTTCAGTCCCATGTGTTGGAGTGATGGATAGTGTGTGAGATAGAATAGTCAATACATATTGTTTACTTCCCAACAATCAATTTGTTGAACGGAATTTGCCAATAATACAATAATTATTCAATAGACTTGTATTTATAATGAGCGATGCTATGTTACTTGAAAATTTATAGTGACTAAATAAAACGATCTCAATATAATCAAAGTACTATATTACACAAAATATTTTATGTATTTTTTAGTATTTGGTTGTACTAAAATATTTACGAAAAAAAATATATTAAAATTTAATAAAAATAATATTTTCATCAAATTTAGATAAACACGCTCAGAAGATGAACTCGACTTCAACCTTGACCCACACCTTTCTCAAATACCAAAAAATAATATATATATATATATATATATTATCTTAAAAAAGGAAATTAAGTGGAGCCTAAATAAAACTATCACAATATAATCAAAATATATTACTGAAAATTTTGAAAAAGTTTTAGTGTTCAAGAGGTCGATGTCACAAATTTTTTACCTCGTCTTCAATGGAACTTACCATTTTAGATGATTTTCAAATTGTGTGGAAGTTTATAATTAAGTGTTTGAATTAGATTATAAAAAAATAGTTCAAAATGATGTAAATTCCTTAATACTTATTGCTCACATTTTATTTGTAGTAAATAATCATTATAACCTAAGTCACATAGAGCGGGAGCAGGAGCGAGGGCGAATTCGAGAGCGGGAGTGTGAGAGCGGTAAAATTATGTCATAAATAGTGAGAATTTGAGCGAGAGCGCGTGCGGAGCGTAAGAGCAGGAGCGCGCTCGGAGCGTGAGAACGACACCTGTTGAGAAGAATTGTGTGACTTAGATTATAACTAAAACATAAATTCTCATAAAAAAATCATAAATTAGCATCATCTAAAGTAACAATCCCATAATCATCTAAAGTAACAATCCCATAATCATAAAACAAATATTATAATAAAACTCCTCGAGGGAATCAAGTAAAATATTTTTTTATTTTTATTTTTCGGTGTTAAGTAAATGTTTAGATCGACTGGTGCGTGTAAAATAATTTGACCCAAAAATAATGAATAAATTATTTTAATTATATTTTAATATATATTTTTGTAAATATTTTATAATAACCAACACCAAAATATATATATATATATATATATATATATTACATCCAGGAGCAGAAAAAGTGATAATTTTGTTTAAACAAAAACAAAAAAACAAAAAATTGCAGATACACACAATTAGTACAAGTATCTGTCTTGTCTTAAGTTCTTAACCCCAATTTTTATCAAATAACACAGTGGATCGTAATTGTTGTGATTTAGATGAGACAGGACACAATAAAATTCAATTAATCCTAACTATAACAATTATTAGCATATATCTTCATATCTTAAATGTTAAGATTTATTTATCTGGTGCATGTTATACAATGGGCAGTTGGCTGAGGCATATCAGATCTTGCCACATTGATTACTCCACCTCACCAAACCTCCCATAGCCACAGGGGCAAAACCGGAAAGATATACAATTTCAAAAAGGAGTTGCTTTTCAATTACCAAAAATGAAAATGAAAATAGAGAGAGAAGAGAATAGAAGAGAAGAAAAGAAGAGGAGAGAAAAGTGGAGAGTCTCTTGTATATTGAAAGCCACACACGAAAATAACATTCTCCTGAGGAAGTTTCTCTCCAAATCTCTGCATATACGTACACACACTTTCTCTCTCTACAAACCCAAATCAAACGACAAGAGGACCACAACAGCGATTCACTGAAAGCCCAACTCGGAATCAAGAATCAAAGATCAGAATCGGAGGAAGGAAGAGAGACACAGAGAGAAAAGAGATCATCACCATGTCGTGTTCTTCGTCATCTGGGTCCGAGGAAGAGGACGAGGGCATCGACTCTTACAGGAAAGGAGGATATCACGCAGTCAGAATCGGCGATTCGTTCGCCGGCGGCCGATACATCGCCCAGAGGAAGCTGGGTTGGGGTCAGTTCTCCACCGTCTGGCTCGCTTACGACACTCAGTCCTCCGTATGTTCTCTCTCTTCGATTTCCTTTTTTACGATCTGAGATTTCTTGTTTTAATATGTCTATTTTATTTCATTTCTGAAAGATTTTATATTTGGATTTATTCCTGAACCCGAATGTTTATGATCATCAATTCATTATTATATATAAATGATGATTATTAGTATGCGTGCTCGGAATATTAGTCAATGATTGTTTTATTTCATTACTCTTAATTAAGAAATAAATATCTTTTGTTGTCTATTATTGCTATATTCAGTTGTTTCTTTGAATTTTTTGCTTATTTACTTCATTTATGAAAAATGGCTTATAGTTGACCGAGCTAATTTGAATGATTAAGTTACTGATCAAGATTCTTGGACTATCTATTTGGATAAATTATTAGTGTTTTTTTTTTTCCCTCATTTGATCTGATATTAGTAATGTTTAAAATATTACTGATCAAGATTCTTGGACTATCTCATTTGACCTTTAACTTCCGGTTTTGGATGGTGATGTGAATCATTTAACTTTTTGGTAGGATTTGACATTACAAATCATGATCTTTAGATACAGGACCTAAAATATTTCTTGTAGTCATAGTTAGTTTATCCATTTTATATATAAATACACGCGCAGAGTTGTACGAGTCACACCCGGCCCTCATCGAAAATACATGTCAAGATACCTTCAATTTACTTTACAACCAGGATACAGACTTGCGGAACCCTTTCATTTTTTATTTTTCTTTCTTTCTGTTTAATCTTCTATTTTCTCCGATCTCACAAGATAATTTAAGTCTAGGGAAGAGAATCCATAATATACCAGTCTCAGTCTTGGTGAGCTGCATCTGGGATGGGGGATTATCTACTTGTCTAGTGGGCTAATAAGTGTGATATCCCATTGGCGTTCCAGTGTCCCTTGAATTTTCCTAGCGCATCGGGGTCTATCTTGGATAATTTTGTTGGCTCTTTTAGTAAATGATAGATATATATATATATCAGGTAAGTACTCGTACACATTTCTCACACTGGGGCTCGAACCCTTCCATCCTCTTTTCGAGGATGGAGGGTTATACCATGGGGCTAATGGCCCATTGGTGGTATGATAAATTTCTATGGTTGCATAGCTATTAAAATTACAAAAGTTGCATCGAGTGTCCATGCACTTCCATATTAAGAAGTGATTGTTGCTACCTTTTGTCTGGAGAAGCCATGTTTATTATTTTATACCTTCACTGTATAAAATAATAAAAGGTAGAATTTCATTTGAATTTTTTAAAAAAAGGTTAAAATTGAAAATTATAGAAGTGTACGTTGTCATTTAGTTTCTCTCCTCTCCCTTTCCCCCAATTGGGCTCCCTCCTTGCTTTTTCCCTATCTTCCCTTCCCTTCCCTCCAATCAAAAACGAAAAGATTCATCCATTTATCTTCTCATGCATCCCTCTTCAATCATTCCCTCTAACCAAACATAGCACAATGAGAAATTAAACACAAAACACAAGAAAGAGATTAAACATATGCACAAGAAGAATACACAAATTTATTTGATTCACTCAAAATTCAGGATTACGTCCAAGGATTGTAGGAATATCACTCTGATAATCAAAACAACAGCCATAAAGAGAGTTCAGGATGAATAAATATCCTTGTACTAAGGTAACTTAACAAGTGCGAAAATTACCAAAATAGCCCCCCAAAAATCTGCAGAGTTGGGTCTTGATGTACAATATCTATCAGACTCCACCCATCAAACTCCCAACGTTCGCCACTAAACCACAACCTTTGGTCCACTGTATTTATCTCAAAACCTTATTTGCAATTATTGAGTTTCGGCTAGGTTATTAATTAGTTGGTCCATGTTACCTAATGGTGTTTTCTGTGATGGAATTTTGTTTTGCAGGCAACAAAGGCACAAGGGAGAGAATGTTTGAGGGAATATCTTTCATCAGATATCAGATAATTGTTCAATTTGAATGAGCAAAGATTTTCAGTAACTAGTTTTGCAGTTGTACAAGACAGTTGCTACTAATCAAAGATTTGAGATTGTAGATCATCCATCTTGTTTCTTAGCATCAAAACTTCTTAAGCATTGCATTATATATACGCTAGTATTTTATTAGCATGTGTCTAACGTAATTGTAAATTCTATTTTTTGGGAAGCAGTCTTAGCTAATTGTGTCTATAAGTTTGTCATATAAAAGAAAATTGCATGTTCAACTCTAATAATGCCAAATATCCATTACAAACGCACCACCTAATGTAACTAACTTGTAAGTTAACTATTATTGTTTGGGAGGCAAATTCGGCTGTTCAACGTTTGTATTATAATTTAATACGAAATAATAATTCTAATCCTAACTTTACAAATAAATAATAATAATTTTTAAAATGATATAATTGCCCTTTTAAATTTTCTCTCTTTATCTTTAATTTTTAATATTTTAGTTTTCTTTTGACAAGATTTTTTTTTTAACAAGACTCACAAAAAAAATTAGAGTAAATTATACAAATCACCCATGAGGTATGAGGTTTTTATATTGTGCATGTAAATAGAAATTATAAAAATATTACAGAAAGGTCCATATTAAACATTTGACCACAAAAAATAAATATATGTACACTTCTCACCTTAAAATTAAAGTATTTATTTTTAATGAAAAAAATAAAAGAGACTGTAAACTCCGACATAACTGCCATCGCCCACCATGGCCTCAGATCAACGTTGCATATTGGTTCCAATCAAACCCTAAGAGCGATTCATCAATACCGACGGTGATCCTTGCCCCGAAACCCTAATCGTTAGTTTCGTTGTCGTGGGTGAGATGACCCATCTTCACCGTAGATTGAAGATTCGTGTATTGAGGAACCGTCTCAGAGAGAGAGAGAGTATGTCCAAATGGTCAAGAAAGGTGGACTGTAGCTCCGGGAATGGTCGAGGCTTGTTTGAGATTTCGTTCTCCGGCACACAGACCCATATTGTTTGGATCAAAATTATCACATAGGGTGTCTTTGATGGAAGAGGACAACGGTGACGATCTCTCATTGGGGGAGTCTGACGACGAATTGCAGCCAGGAAAAGTCTCTATAATCTTCTCCATCACTGAATCGGGCTCGCCTGCATGATCGTCCATTGCCACTTTGTCACCAATTTCCGATCTGACAAGCCTACTCCGCCTTCCAGTTGGAGCTCCGTCTCTCTTTAACCGCAATCTGGCGCCGGAAAAGCTGGCGTTTTTAGTTTTCCGGCTAGGTGATTTGCGATAGCTCGGTTTCCATATAAGATCTGAATCTAGGAAAGGGCTTAATGCTTTGTAGGAGAGACTCGCCGAGGGTCAGTCTTGCCGGTGATCTTCATCTTCAAATGTGACATTCACCGTCAGCCATTAGGAGGCTCCAAGGGAGGTTTTAGAGAGAGAGAGAGAGAGATTAGAGTAAATATCCTTTGTGTGTGAAAATGGGAGAAAGCCAGCAAAGCTCCTAACTTTGAGTCCTCTAAGTAGAACAAAAATGTAAATTCATATCAACCTACTAATCACAACAAAATAATTTGGAACTCTTTTATACTGTAGTCATCTTCTATTTACATTTACGAGTTGAAAACCTGAAGAACGTTTGTGTAATTTGCCCAAAAAAATTATATTAAATAAATTGTTTCTTTTGACCCAATCAAAAAAAATAAAAAGTAACCATTTAAAAAC
>JAOTQH010282033.1:0-10148 GCA_025631255.1 Cornus kousa
GGCTAGAGCATGGTTCTAGCACGGGGGATTGTCCCACTACAAGTCTAGTGCGCACATAGGGAGGTTACCCATGGGCTAGTAACCCTAAAGTAACTATGGTGTTAGTTTGATTCGGCGTGATGTCCAAGTATCCACTTTGGTTTGATTTCGCATTTAAATTCCAATTTAATAAGTTTGTAAATTGACTCTTGTTGCATTGTGTTAGAAGTTTCAATTTGCCATTAATCACTTGGTATTAATATGTCATGAATCGTGAAATTCTATAAAGATAAAATTGTGCATGCTCATCCCCTACGAATAAACTTGTTTATTCACCCCGAAGTTACTGGGTGTTTTGCAGGTAAAGAAGCTATACTGTGGGATGCACAACACATTTGGACTTGCTAGAATTCTTGAAGTATTTTTGATGACATTTAATATTCACATGTTAGCATATCATGTTCTACTTTTGTTTATTTTGACAGAACTTGTACTTATTGTCTAAGCCATGTAATGTGCACTTAAGTGCACCTTTTGACATTCCTTAGATGTGTTTGTAATGAGGCCAAGGGCCAAAGACACTTATATGCTATCTATGCTGCTTGCTTTCATAGTTTGTTTATGAAGTATATGAAATTCCATGCATTAAAGGGTCATATTTTGCATATGACATGCTATGAGGCCGTAGGCCATTCTAGTGCATCTAAATCATCATTTTACACATGCGTGCATGTTTATATCTTGCAAAATACATTGATTCCAACTTTTGAACTATTTTTGTAGAATTTTATGAATTTTTATGAAAAATTCATGCATTGGGCATTATTCAAAGTTTTTCTTTTGATTTAGCATGTAAAGGTTGTTTATTTAAGGTTCAAAGGTGTTTTGAAACTTGTTTGGATCATTTAGGAAGCATGCATAGCCTTAGAACCAAGCTAGGCATCTTCTCAACGGAGCACAGCAGGTTGCAGCTGTTTTCCTTACTGCTGCTAAGCCTATCGGTCGGCTGATGACAATCATCGGTTGACTGATGATTGTCTCGTAGCATTCCAGTAGCCATTTTGGAAAAAATTAGAGTTTTAGCTGGCTGATGATTGGGGTTCAGCTAGCTGACCATTGAGTTTCAATCGGCTGATGATTGAGGTTCTGCTAGTTGATCCCTCCTGAAGCTTGGTTTGCTTTCAGCATCTCAGACAGAATTCTTTGGTCAATTTCAGAGAGCCATATCTCCTTCTTTTCAGATCCAAATGAGCTTATTCTTAATCCTAACCTCAAGAGCTTGAAGTTAGCTTTCCAATGATACCAATAACACCTAGAAACTCTAGCCTTAGTTAGAGTTATGACTGTTTTAGTGAGATAGGGTTGTGGTATCTCCAAATAGGAGAATGCTTCTTTGTTCTAATTTTCATATCTTTTCTGTTCGGACTACGAATCAGGTGATTCTTGAGTCTAAATTCATTAATTTTTTGTTGTATTTCCAATGGTGTGTATGGTAGCACTCATTTTTGGATGAAATGACCATTTTACCCTTTGTCCATTCTTGAAGGGTTTTGGAGTCCTTGCTTCCTTCTTGTTTCCTTTGAGCCTTGGGACATCGTAGTAAGCCACCTTTGTGTCTTAGGGATGATGTACATCTCTAGAGGCCATGTTTCACCCTAGCTTCCACTTTCTGGGTTCAGTAGTGAATTTTCATTCGATTTATCATAGGACGCACTGGCTTAGAAACCAGGGCCGTCACAGTTGTGTTGTGTGGTTCGTATAAGTTTAAGAATGTTTAATTGTAAGAATTGAGTGAAGGTGATTGTACATGAGCATGTGGTACGAGTTTATTATATATATATTTTAGTTTGTTTTATTATATATATATATATATATATATATTTATATTTGTATTTGTTTTTCCCTTTTTTTTATCTTGTTGGCTGCCCAAATGTGCAACCTTTGAGGTTGGACGTTGACATGAAGTAATGCCATGTCACCAATCTTTTGTTTCCTTTTATTTCATTTTTTATTTTATAATTTCTTTTATTTTCTATTTTTTTTCTTTTCGTTATATTTTTGCTTTATTTTTCTTTACTTTTTTTTTTCTTTTTTAAAAAATAGATATTTAAAGATAAAGTGGTGCAAAATAATTAAAAGTAATTACAAAAACTCAAATAATTTTAAATTCATAACATGAAGTGAACAAAATTTATTAATAATTACACGGAATGATTCATTCTTTAAACAACAAAATTTCTTAGAATAATTCATTCTTTAAATGTAAATAATTCAAATATTATTAAAACACTTATTTGCGAGTAAGGATGTTTAAGAGTGCTGAAACGTTATGCAGTGCATTATGGTGTGCGTGAGTGCATGTGAGTTTACGATCGTTTAGTTATAAGGATTGGATGTAGGTGGGGTTATATATGAGCATGAGTTTGAGTTTATTATGTGCTCTATATATTTTCGCTTATTTTCTTTTTTATTTCTATTTTTTATTTTGCTTCTTTTTTTTTCTCTCTTTTTGTTTTGTTTTTAATTTTTTTATTTTTTGTTGGCTGCCCAAATCTGCAGCCTTTGCAATTGGTACATGAGATGATGTGGAGTAATGCCACGTCACCAATATTTTGTTTTCTTTTATTTCATTATTTATTTTACAATTTCTTTTGTTATCTATTTTCTCTTTTCATTATATTTTCGCTTTGTTTTTCAATAAAAAAAATTTTATTTTATTTTCAGAAAATATATTTAAAGATAAAAGTTGTGAAATATAGGGTCTATCCAAAGAATATTTATTTTGGGGTTTAAGAATAATTAATTATTAAAAATAATTACAAAAACCCCTATAATTTTAGGCAAAGCAAACATAATTTCTTCATAATTACATGGAATGACATAAACAATTCAACTATCATTGAAGCTCTTATTTGTGAGTGCAGGCGTTTGGGTGTGCTAGAACGCTATGGGGTGCGTTGTGGGCGTGCGAGTGAATGAGTTTAAGGTTGTTTAGTTGTAAGAATTGGGTGTAGATTAGTATGTATGAGCATCGATATGGAGTTTATTGCATATATTTTTTGTTTCTTTTCTTATTCATTTATATATATATATATAGTTTCTTTTTCTCATTTATTTTTATTTTTTTTGTTAGCTGCGCAAATGGACAGTCTTTGAGATTGGTGTAGACCCAATGTTCTTAACCAAGGGTAAATGAGATATTTTGTTGATAACAAACCATTGACGGCGGTGAATTTAATATCTATTCGAGTTTATGATAAATAGGTTATATGTAAGAAACTCAAGTGAGCTTGTAGATCAATGGCAAAGCCAAGGAGGATTCTATACTTAAAGATGAAATCTTGAAGCTCAAAAAGAAAAGACATTGAAGTCAAAGATGGAGACATCAACTCAAAGCTTAAAGAAAAAAAAAAGATCAAAGAATTGGTAGAATAGTCTTGGGTGAGTGTTAGCTTAAATTGTAAAGTTATTTTTGAAGTAACTCATTTGAAATATCATCTCTTGACTTAGTAGACTAAGGATTACGTAAATAATTCATAAGTCCATAAACCATTAGCAATATGTTATGAACCTCATTAAAGACAAATTTGATTTGTGAGGCCATTGCTAAGGTTGAGTTAGTTCAAGCTTTCATAAGCTTTGAAATAACTCAACACTTAGAGCCACAAATACCAGGACTATGTATTTCAATCATATCAATTGAATGTGTCTCTAGAATTAGAGTATAAGGCTTTGCACTTAATTGTTTCTATCTTGAGAAGTCTTTGTCAATTGAGAAAGTCCTTAAATTGGAATATCTTCAAAATATCAATATTCACAGTTAGAGATTTCAAGGACCTTGAATCAATTTGATTGATCTATGCTAATATCCTTGGATACTTGAGAATTGGCCATAAAATTCATTGTTCATTTTATAAGGCCCGTGTCACTTTGAGTTAGTTTAAAACTCTAGTACCTAATTAACTTAATTAATGCTCCCTAGATTTTTAGCAATAGGCCTTGTTCTTATTTAAGCCATCCAACCAGGTCCTATTGCTAGATATATAGCTATCTCATAATAAGCAATTTCTAGCCCTGAATATTTCCTGACCAATTTTCACTTATATTGCCATAACTCTTTCTATGTTTAGAGTTTTTATGCAAGGTCAGTGCCATTAGAAAGTTGATTTTGAGGCGGTCTTTTTAAGCACAAATTTGACCTAATGTGAACTTAAAATGTGTGAGATATGACCATTTGAAGTTGGCAATATTATACTAAGCACCTGATAAGGCTTATAGGCCGGCTGATAATTCTAAAGAGCTCAGATTTTGAAAGAATATTTATATAAGCCTTTTGACAGATATATGAGCCACTTGATATGTCATATGAGCCGCCTGATAGGACATATGAGCCATTTGATAAGAACAAAATTTGAATATAACAGCTAGTTTAACTAGTTGACTTAATGTAAACTTAATACACCCAAATGACTATATTCTTCAAAGGGGCTATAAATATACAATGTATTGATATTGTTGTTAGGATCATAACCCTGCAAACCAATTATTTATTATTTATTCGATATTTTATTAATAAATATGATATTTTTGCATTGGGCTTTACATATATTTGTATGAGATGCATTATAGTTCTCAAGTTGTGTTATAGGTGACTTCAGTGTATAAATGAGATTTACACGCGGGAGATTTGGGCTCACCAGTTTCTTGCACCTTGGCATTGTTCGCAGTCAGTGATAAAAGTTGGGCACTTTTATCTGTAAGACTGTAACACACTTGACCTCTATAAGATATGATGGTTTGTCTCAATCATTAGGGTAGTTGAATCTAAGGCAGTGTGTTAGTGTGCTTGGAGTACACTGAATTGGATCACCGTAAGATCACACCATACAAATTACTGTTATTATTTTGGTGTGATTCTTATTTACTAGATACATTAAGCTCTAAATTCTGAGAGGTTTAGTGGACTCAAGTTTCAGTATTGGTCACTTTGATTTACCACCGTCTGAGATCTTTTCAGGTTAATACCAGGGTATCTTGGGTGGCTAATGTTGGAGCTCTGGGAACACAAATGCTCAACATGGAATCCACACTCTTTATATGAGTTAGAATATCCCCTTGATGCAATTTAATAAGTTTGATCACTGTAACCTGGCCAGGGCATTTTAGTAAAATGTTTACTAAATTATTTATTTTGAAAAATTATTTTATAAAAGAAATTTAGTGATCATAAGGATTAAATTGGTTACTCAAGAAATATAAGAAGTAAGCATGCATTAGGTGGGACAATATTTATTTTTCTTAGGGCAACGTATGGATGGTAGTGGAGGGACTTATATATAGTTATTTAGTATGATAGGGTCTTGTTGGAATTTCTAAATCCTAGAGTGCAATTACAATATTATTGTAGTGCTTATTGTAATTAATTAGATAGGATCTCTGTCTAATTAGATAGGATAAAGTTATGAGATAACTCTATCTTTATCTAATTGGAGCTAGGATGAGAATCCCTTTTGATCCTCATCTCTAGCTCCATCTAAATATACGATATATCTCTTTTATTCGGTAATTACACACACAATCTTACAGAATACAGAATAACGAGAGTGGGAGATATAGGGTTTCCATGAACTTGTGTATTCCGGGGATATAGAGGTGAAGGTTTATTGGTGTTCAAGGCCAAAGGAGGACCAATCTAAATCATTGTTATTTTCGGAGTGTTGACGATAAATCAATCACCCAAAGGTACGAGATCCATTTATAATATTAATTGATTTCATGAAATATCATGTGGTCACGATCCAGAAAATTTATTAAATGCTTCCGTTGTTCCTTCAATATTGTCCCCTTGAAACCTATAGTGTTTTCAACTTTGACCCTTTTAGCTATACTTTTGAAATGAAAATTTAAGTTCATTATCATTCTAGTCCTTACCACAACACATCGTTATTTCATTTACACATACACTTGTACAATGCCTATTATATTAATTCTAAGAGAAAAAAAAAAATCAGTAATGTTTTGTTATGTTTAATAAAAATATATGAACTTTTTTTGTCAATCATTTTCATAAAATGGTGTTTACAAGGAAAATATTTAGAATTATATACCAATCTCCATTGGCGGGTCCTAGAAACATTGGGAAGAAAGATAAGCTGAAGTAATAATAATTTCATATGTGTTAATACTTTTTAATTGTCATGTGCTAAATGGTAAATCCTATAACTATTTGTATAAGTTACTAAAGTAGTGATCTTGTTTATTTTAAACTTAAGAGATTTCGTTTAGTTAGTTTAGTTTTTATTTATTTATTTTTTATTTTTAGGTGATGATATATCTTTCCTGAAGGAGAATCAACGTACTAATTTTTAAAAATAAAAAATAAAAAAAATTAAGTTTTTGTAAAACGAAAACATTTGATGAAAGAAATTGATTCTCTAGTAATGCTTATTTCTTTACCTCTTATCTTTTTAATGATAATTTAATGTACGCCCCTTTTTTATTCTTTATATTTTTCTTTTTCATATTAATTTTTCTTCTATTTATTTAAGTTGTATTTTTGTCATTTGGAGTCTCTCAAAATATATATACTATGACTAATATTTAAACAAAATTATATTAGAATTAGTTTATAACTTTTTCAAATTTTAGCTGCATATATAGTACAACCCCCAAATTATATTAACAAAAGCACCAAGAATACGAGCCCTTTATTATTATCTCTACTTTTGTGTGTGTATGCAAGGTTGTAAGTGTATATGAGAGAGATATTCATTACATTTACAGGTCTCTTAATTAAGTTCTTTTAGTCATTCTTCATTTTACATACTAGAACACCATATAGGTGCAACTGATGACACTTGAAAATACACAACACATAGAACAGTGTATATATATTAATGATACATCACACTAATCATGCTAAGGCCTGGTTGACGGAGGCTTCGCTGGTGCAGGTGGCGGCGAAGGGTAAGGGCGGCCTGCTCTCCCATAATCATCCATATACAAACCTGAACACAAACAGACAAGAGAATGCAAAGAATATATATGTATAGAAATGAAATGTTATATGTACAAGTGATTTACTTAGAGGGATAGAAGAGCAAAAACAGAACTTGCCTGTAAATCCCAAAGTTTCAGTGATAAGTATGATGTAGAGGGAGAGAAGAGCAAAATGGAGAAATTTTTTGTTCACTTTGGACGCCATAATATTATATATTGTAGATATATGTCAACTGTATTTATATATACAAGTGCATAATCGCTTTTAATATTCAGCCCACTTTTCTATGGCAAAGCAATGAGATAAGCTAGCTAGGTCCGAAGACTTGATAAAGTGGTCTCAGTTTACTTCTTGTCGGTTATACATTTTTCTCTTGAGTGACTTTTCCAACGTATCCAACAGTTGTCCGCCACGATCGACCAAAGGCACCAACCAACCCCTCTCTGAGAAGTCAACGTCACCCTCCTCTCTCCTGAATTGTGTCACTTACAAACCAAAATGCACTCAACAATCAACAATTCCCTCTCAGAAAGCAACCATGTTCACCACCCCATTAACAGCACCGACACACATCTAAAGGTAATTTAATATTTACCCGGTCAATTTGTCTTGATAATGGAGAAATAGGTAATTTTCGAGAAAAAGTATGACCGTCAATTATGATTGGCCTTTTCATTCTTTTGAAAGTCTAATATGTAATTAGTATTGGCTAATTTATACCGATTTTGTTTAAATTTGTAGCATCGCGATCGTGGCTGATATCGCAACGATAGTACAAACCATGCCGTCAATTAGTTAGGGGACCACATAATAAATACCCTAAATAATATTTACTTTTTTACAAACATGGTTGTCAGTGGCCAAAGGTATTACCACCCATTGACGAAATTTGAATTTCGCCAATACCCCTTGTCCCCGAAGGCAAAGTCACGGTCAACCAACCCATTGATGAATCTATGGAAAGGTGAAATGGAGTGGAAACATACCCGCTTTTATTGGCCAATTTTTTCAGAAGAAACCTCCATTAGCAATGGCCACATCCTTAGCTCTTAAGCTCAGGGGATGCTAGAGGACTTCAAGAGATCAAAAGAATTTAGAAGGGTTAATTTGTGTTCAAGTGTATGACTCCTGTTTTTTTACTCTTACGTGTTTTTTTTTATTTTTTTATTTCTCCCTACATTATTAACGGTAACAAATATTAGGACTTGCTTGATTTTGTTTTTGTTTTTGCAAATAGAATTAGTTTTTACATAAGAAAACAGAAATTGAAAATTCATTTGTTTACATTTTTTTAAAACCATTTTTTAATATATTTCTTTTTACAATGAGTTAAAAAAGGTGTGTTAATTTATATAATACTAGTAGTTTTTTTATATATTTTTCTAAAAATTATTTTCTTTTTTTCAAATTTTATGAAATAATATTTCTTGAACCAAACATGTATTTGTAGTGTTGGCAAATTGAGTCAATACTTGATGATCGAGTTATAATTAATCTTATTTATCATGAGTTTTGGTCTTTTGGAGTTGAAGCGCAAGTGCTTCGAACCATTGAATCCATTGAGAACATAATTTAGAACTAGTATGTGAGTGAGAAACATTTGTGAGTATGTTTAAGATTGGGTAGAAGTGTAGAGGTTAGAATTTGAACCAGTTGAACTTTCTACATATGGACCGCACTCGGAAAAAGTCCAACCAGTTGTACTTGGAATTTTAATAGGTTGAACTTTCTGCATGAAAAGAGGAACTTTGAAACCCAATTGGTTGCATTTCCTGAATGTGCCAAAAATTAGATTTTGGCAACTTTTTAGTTCCCTATTTTTACCCAAACTTGCATGGCTATCCTTGCACTATTTTAAAACATATTTCTACCTATTGTAAGGACTTTATGGTGTGTGTGTATTTATATATATAAACACATCTATCTCTAATCCTAAAAGAGATTGATTGCTTCAATTGAAAAACATGGTTTACATTTTTTACACGAATATTGAAGCTTTAAATTTTAAGCGATTTATTAGATAAATCTAATTGTACTATGTTTTTTAGACCACACTCTTAAAAAGGAGAGTGATTAGGGTGATGCTCTTCAAGTAATCAATAAGAAATCTTTAGAGTCTACATCAAATTCCAGTTAATTTGATTAGAACGACATATTTTCTATAAACCTTTTCAAAATTCAGATTTGAAGGAAGAAGATGTTTTGATCACACTATGATGGGATCAAGGCATTCATGGAGTGTTTGTTGATCTACCAGATATCCTTCTACAGGGATTAGGGAAGTAAGCCTGAATCAAGTAAAGTTGAATGGGGGAATTGCAAAACCAAAGGTGTTCAATGATTGGTTCTTAATAGAGTGAAAAAGGAGTGAGCCTGAGTAACAGTCCATTGTACTTTGTTTTACATGGATCGTTTTGCTCGAGAGAACAGAGTTTCTGAGGTTTTTCCTACGAGGATTTTCCTACATAATTGATTGATTTTCACCAATTTGGGTTTCCTCACTTAAAACCCAGTGTCATCTCTAAAACTTTACTTTACTTGCTTTACTTTATTATTTATGTTGCCCAAGTATAGACTCTAGAGGGGGGTGAATAGAGTCTTTGGCAAACAATGACCAATTTTCAGATTTGTAATTCTACTTAAAACCTTCAAACAATTATGCTATAATCAAGATATAAACATAAGCAATTAATAACATAAATTTAAAGGAGACAAGGGAAGATAGATTGTAAACATTCACATGGCAATTTTAGCGAGGTTCGGAAACTCCTACTTCTCGGCTCAAGACCCCTCTTGAGATTTCCCAATCCACTATGGCTTCTCCTTACGGGTGGAGAGCAAACCTTTACATGAAGCAACACCTTGCTTCACCAATCTAAGAGAAAACCTCTCTTAGTCTTCTTTTGGGTCACACCAACCCTTAGAAATTGAAGCTAGCTTACTTCATCTTTCTTGGGCCACACCAGCCCTTACAAAATGAAGATCAGATTTGTTGCATACAAGTACATCTCTCAAAGATTGATATACAAATCAAAGCTCACAACTTTCAGCTCACTCTAGAGTATATATGAATATATTGAAGCTCAATACTTTATGAATGATATGGGATGAGAGAGTATGATATAAAATGAAGAACAAAAGCTCTTTGGATGCTATATAATGTTTCTCA
>JAOTQH010282043.1:0-10147 GCA_025631255.1 Cornus kousa
TTCTAAGGGTTGAGGCAAATTGGGGGTTTTTAGCTTGAATGGAGGTAGGGGCTTCCTAATTCACATTATTCATGCACCTTTGTGAGTTAATCTACATGAATTGTGTTATAGCATACTTATTTGTGATAATTGTAGCCTAAATTATCTTGATTGTATATATATGAATATGTGAAGACTTGTCTTAATTGTGCTATATGAGAAGCATGCTTATATGATGAGTTTTATGCCTATTGTATTGTTCACATGCTATGAATGGTGTATGAAAGTATGCCCTATTGTATTTTGTGATAATCCATTATTGTTTAAATATTAAAAGTATGAGAACATGCTTACTTGTTTTATGTCAAATTCCTCATTTTCATAGTATTGTGATTTATGAGACATGCATGTACTCCATTGGGTTGCATGAAGGGAAGAAACTGTTTTTGAAATGAAAATGGGGAGTTTTGGGAAAGAATGTTTTGATGAAAGTGTTTTGGAAAACCCGGTCGCCGCAGGGGTACCAAAAGGCCGGAGGTTAATATAGCCTAGAGGGGACTAGGGAGTCACCCTAGCGTGGTTGAGCTAGCTGGGCCTATAATGACGCCGCGGGGGTGCCAATGGTCAGGGACACTAGCCAATCCTCCTTTCGTGTCGCTGCGAGGTCACCAAAGGGCGGGCTGTATTAACAGTTTGAAAGCGATGATTCTGATTGTGAAAATGGGGAGCGACATCGGCATGCGTTGCATCTCCATTGCATCTTATTAATTGTGTTGAGAATGATAACCATGTTGTATTCTCCACTATGTTGTATGACCCCAACTCCTATTGGTCTATTCTTTGTTTTGGATTCACGGGGTCTCATGAGGTGCGTCTTAGGCGCCACCTACTGAACAATTTGCTCACCCCACTATATATTATATTTTTCAGGTCATGGCAAGGAAATGGCGGATGAGAATCCTCCGCAAGCTTGAAAGTTGTTAGAAGATGATATTTGTTATTTTGTATTTGGCCATTTCATGTATAATCATAGTTTTTGGAGAATGTAAATAAGTTTGCAATTATGGCCATTAGATAATGTAATTAAGTTTTGTTCAATAAAAATCCTTTTGTGTATTTAAGTAACGTGTGGTGATTCATGTTTTTTATGGTTGTTGTATTTTTATTTGATGTTAAAATGTGAATAAAATTACACGTAAGTGTAATTACATGGGTGGTTGAATTACCAATGTTGGTGTATTTGGGTTATCACTGGACAGTGGGAAAAGAAGTGAGAGTTTCCCAGAACCGGTCGATGTGTGGCTTCCCATATGTCGACCAGTATCTTATCAGTATGGGTTATAGTTGCCCACGTCCCAAACCAGTTGACGTATGGCTCCCCATACGTCAACCGGTATCATGTCCCAAACCAGTCGACGTATGGCTTCCCATACGTCAACCGGTATCCATTATAACACACGTTCCAAACCAGTCGACGTATGGCTTCCCATACGTCGACCGGTATCTTGGCAGTGGGTATCACTATTGTTCACGTCCCAAACCAGTCGACGTATGAAGCATATACGTCGACCGGTTTATGTCACATATGTAATTGTTATTTAAGTTCTTAAATTACACTTTTGCACCAAGTGAAGTTACACGTAATTATTTTATGACCCACTAAAATGCAATAATTATATTTTAACCACCGAAAGGACTATATTGCCTCGAACCTTATTTTGTTTATTATGTAATGCAAGCAAATGACTGTTTTACCCTTTGAGTCTCAAATTATTGAATTATGGAATATTACCATTTTGTCCTTTTTGGACCTTGTTATTTAAATTTAACATGAAATGACCGTATTACCCTCAGATGTTTTTGGGTCGGGAAAGGACCCGTTTAATGATCCGGATCCATGAGGAGCTGGGTCATTACATAATCACAAGATATTATTCCCCAAAAAGTATGTAAGAAATAGAGGTTTAGATTATAAACTTGGGGCTCATCCAAGCCCCAAGGAGAAGTCTAGCCAATCACTGGTACTACTTCTAGTGGCTGCTAAACGTGTAGCTAATTTTGAATTGCAGTTGTTACACCTGCTGCTACAGCCTGAGCTATGATATAAACTAACTAAGGAAAATACTCTGGATTCCTGCCCTGATTATAGGCCCGATCCTGAGACTCTTGAGTATGATGAACTTCCTCATGCTCTATGTACAACTTACCATCTTCCTCCTACGCCTCCTGAAATCAAGGGAGTTGTTGCTCTTCCTCCATTTGCTGAGGCTGTAGGAGATCTTGCTTCCTACGTGCCGCTTCCCTTCACTGCCTACGGTTCCGTCTGGTTCTAGTGTTAACCATTCTGTTAACATCAAAAGACAAATATCAACACGATTTAAACAGACCGTAAATGAATACAACGAATCCTAAACTTAAGCTCTAAACAAGAGAATACGCCACGCGAAAATCTTATACGATAGAATCCTAGAGTCAATTGAACCTAGAGTGCTCTGATACCAACTGTGATAACCCTCGATTCTAGAGCCACGGGTGATCAAGTCCGAGCACATATCCGAGGGATATCAGACAATTAATATGTAAACAAGTAAGAATACAAAAGAATAATAAGAATTAAAATAATAAAGCTGAAAGAATTCTAAATTAAAAATCCTTAAAATTATATAATTAAAATCCAATAATCCAAAACCTCCATTAATTAAAAAACTCAGGAATCCATCTAGTGAACCCCTATTAAATTCTCAAACTGAAAAGGAAACAACTGAAACAAAATCCAAAGCTAAACATAGAAAGCAATCTTACGTAGTCGGAGGAATGAGTGATTGTATCAACTCAGCATGATCAAGCTCTAAGCTTGAAACTGACGAACACCAGAAAAATAAGAGTGGGTCAGGCTCACATGCAAGTTCTATCCTACTACAATCCATACAGAAACCCGATACACAGATACATTCTAGATAGCTCAACAATAACTAAAGTAGTCCATATAGGTATAAATACACACTATAGAACGCTCACTAGCCCACAGATCTGTCTCAGCTTGAATAGAATGTAACATGCAAATCGCACGTAATGTGGTCATGTTTACCTAGACCTACCAGGGAACATCACTAGGCCTAGTTACTCATCCTAGGTGATACACGCACCCTAACTATGATCCTGAGACTCAAGCTCATATCACGGTACCATACTGATATATATATATATATATATATATAATTCGTTCAAGGTATGACATTCAAATGTTTATTGACCTGACATATATATAAGTAGGACTTAACTTTTATAGTTAATCTGACTTATTTCAGAATATGTAGGATTTAGTGTTTTAAACTAATCCGTCCCTAGTATGCCACCGTCCCATACCAGTGCATATATATATATATATATATATAGATAAGTAGGACTTAACTTTTATAGTTAATCCAACTTATTTCAGAATAGGTAGGACTTAGTGTTTTGAACTAATCCGTCCCTAGTATGCCACCGTCCCATACCGGTGCATACAATTCACAAATCAAATGATTGATGCAGTAAATGATAAATTTAATCATCAACCATACTTCAAAATAAGCATAAATAAAGTCTAATATGTATATGACCATAATACGCATCCAATACAAGATTTAAAAATCATATTCTAATCCTCCAAATTGTTAAAATAAAACTAAGCATTTAAATTCTCCAAACAATCCAATAATTGATGCAATACACAATAAGTTAAAACATCAATTTTCCCAATCTAAGCATAATTGTTTTAAGATAATCAATTATACTTATAATACTACTAAAACATAATTAACATTATAAAATCATGTATAGAAGAAATTTCTAATTAAACAATAAGTAATTTAATTAACTGTTCAACGCTCAACATGTAAGTTAAGTGTTTAACTTCATATTATTTCATTCCTTAACATATTACTTTAATCATGCTTTTAAATAGTTTTAGACGTTCATAACAGTTATTTAAACCATTAAAAACAACCGAAACAACTTAGGAAAACTCCAAATGGCCAAACAAAACATTAAAAACCAATTTCTACACGTTCCAGCGCAAGAGCAAGCTCTCAAAAGTTGAGAGCCAGCTCTTTCATCATGGGAGATGACTCCCCACAAATGGGAGCCGGCTCTAGAAGGTTGGGATCCGGCTCCCTCCATGTGGGAGCCGGCTCTGTCCATGAGGGAGCTGGCTCCCTCCTTTAAGGAGCCGGCTCTCTCTCCTTTAAAAGCCGTAACTGATTTATGTTCATCGTCTTCGCCTCCGGCGAAGTTCAGAGCCCTCTGTACTGATTTTATTAAGATTTTTAAAGTTCAATCTAAGTCCCAAAGGTTCCAGAAACTCATTGAATTCCAGTATGAATTACTAACAAAAACTTATAGCAAAATTGATAATAGTTTATGCAATAAAATAATTTCAGTTAAACAGAACATAAGATAGTTTACAGTCTAATTTATAATGCATTATGTGACAACCCGGATTTTTTTGAGTTGAAGTTATATTTTATCTCATGATTTTTTTGTTGTCATTATTTAATTGTGTTAGAGATTTATTAATTGGAGATTGATATTTTTTTCTTTGTTAATTGGAAACAGTTTATTGATTTGGTTTTTTTTGTTGCATAATATATATATAATATAATTATGCAATGTTAAAGCAAATGGAAGAGGCTGCCAGCGAAATGTAGAGGAAAGAAAGAATTATGAAATTCTAATTGTTGGCACGGGTCCCACTTGATTAATGAGTAATGGGTGAAAGATTTTTTCTTTTAATATTTTATTTGGCATAGTTTTTATTCTCATGGGTTTAAGAAGTGGACAAGTGCCGAAGTGGTGGGATTCATTTATATATTGGTTATGTTTGCATATTATATATATATATATATATGTAATCTCATGGAAGGAAGTGGGCTGGCCGAATAGATAATAGGGAAAGGAAAAATGAAATTGGCAAAGTGAGTTTCGTGGGACCCACAAGATGATATTCATGGGTTGGTTTTTGTTTCTTGAGAGATATATATATATATATATATATTTTTTTTTTGTATCTTGCCAAGGGAGATGCACTGGCCGAAGAGAGAAAAGAGATTGGAAATGTGATTTTTGGGTGGCGGGGTCCACTTTTTTTGATTCATTGTACTTGGCCTTGAAATTTTGCACGTGGATTTATTTTTGGGATGAGGTTGCATTTGTTAAGTCAGATGAATAAAAGATATGAGGATAAGGGTAAGAATTAAGTGTTGCATGATAATATCTTTGACTCTTGATATTAGATATTTGTTGGGTGTCGGTGAGTTTTTGCCTATATATATTTTAGTCTGTTTATAACTGGTGATACAAAAGATAGAAAAAATATATAAAGGGCACACACACAGAGCCGAGATGGGCAGACAGAACAGAGAGTTCGGAGATTTGATGATACAGTGATGGTTTATTTTACAGAGTAGGGTTCTTCATATCTTGAATGGCCTGGATGATTTTGTTTCAAATATTTTATTAATCGTTATTTTACTAAAATTGTATATATGTATTTTGTTTAAAAGCATATGTATATTTTTGTGAAGCTGATTTTGCATGAAACTCTTTGAAATCCTTGCTATGGTTTTTCCTACTGGGACTTCCCCCGCTCACCCCCCTATAGTTTCAAGTACCGAGGATAAGCTTGGATTGCTAGTTGCGGGCTTAGGTGGAAGAGTTGGTGTTGAGGGATTATTTAATTTATTTTAGAGATTTTGTAATTATATTTGAGGAAATTGATTTGTATCAATAAAATGATATATTTTTTTGAGATCCTGGGTATAATATTGATATATTTGGATTTGAATAAATTGAGGAATTTATTTAGAAAATTCGGGGAGTGACAGAATGGTATCAGAGCCTGTACCTAGCCGGAAGTGTGAATTTAGTGATGATGTTGTCGGGTATGTGTGGGCGAGTGTTTAGTATTGACTAGCTACCACTTGTAGCCGAGTGTGTGTGCCCGGATGTCGTTCACTGGCAGCTATTAGGATGATTACTATCGGTGATCAGGGGCAGGTGTCTCTAGATCACTATTGGTTTTATTTTGTGGGCGGGGGACGGCATCGTCTAGTTATCACAACGGTTATAGAGTGTGTGGGCGGGTAATTAGCACTGTCAGCTACCACAATATTTTTCATGTCACTGAATTTCATATCGCCTGGGGTAAGGATTTTTGGATTGTGTTTTGTCACTTTTGATGTTTTCGAGTATGCGAAGATTGTTGGATTTGAATTTCGTAACAAAATTCTTTTTAAGTACTGGAGAATGTGACAACCCGGTTTTTTTTGAGTTGAAGTTATATTTTATCTCATGATTTTTTTGTTGCCATTATTTAATTGTGTAAGAGATTTATTAATTGGAGATTCATATTTTTTTCTTTGTTAATTGGAGACAGTTTATTGATTTGGTTTTTTTTGTTGCATAATATATATAAAATATAATTATGCAATGTTAAAGCAAATGGAAGAGGCTGCCAGCGAAATGTAGAGGAAGGAAAGAATTATGAAATTCTAATTGTTCGCGCGGGTCCCACTTGATTAATGAGTAATGGGTGAAAGATTTTTTCTTTTAATATTTTATTTGGCATAGTTTTTGTTCTCATGGGTTTAAGAAGTGGACAGGTGCCGAATTGGTGAGATTCATTTATATATTGGTTATGTTTGCATATTATATATATATATATATATGCAATCTCATGGAAGGAAGTGGGCTGGCCGAATAGATAATAGGGAAAGGAAAATTGAAATTGGCAAAGTGAGTTTCGTGGGACCCACAAGATAATATTCGTGGGTTGGTTTTTGTTTCTTGAGATATATATATATATATATATATTGTATCTTGCCAAGGGAGATGCACTGGCCGAAGAGAGAAAAGAGATTGGAAATGTGATTTTTGGGTGGCGGGGTCCACTTTTTTTGATTCATTGTACTTGGCCTTGAAATTTTGCACGTGGATTTATTTTTGGGATGAGGTTGCATTTGTTAAGTCAGATGAATAAAAGATATGAGGATAAGGGTAAGAATTAAGTGTTGCATGATAATATCTTTGACTCTTGATATTAGATATTTGTTGGGTGTCGGTGAGTTTTTGCCTATATATATTTTAGTCTGTTTATAACTGGTGATACAAAAGATAGAAAAAATATATAAAGGGCACACACACAGAGCCGAGATGGGCAGACAGAACAGAGAGTTCGGAGATTTGATGATACAGTGATGGTTTATTTTACAGAGTAGGGTTCTTCATATCTTGAATGGCCTGGATGATTTTGTTTCAAATATTTTATTAATCGTTATTTTACTAAAATTGTATATATGTATTTTGTTTAAAAGCATATGTATATTTTTGTGAAGCTGATTTTGCATGAAACTCTTTGAAATCCTTGCTATGGTTTTTCCTACTGGGACTTCCCCCGCTCACCCCCCTATAGTTTCAAGTACCGAGGATAAGCTTGGATTGCTAGTTGCGGGCTTAGGTGGAAGAGTTGGTGTTGAGGGATTATTTAATTTATTTTAGAGATTTTGTAATTATATTTGAGGAAATTGATTTGTATCAATAAAATGATATATTTTTTTTGAGATCCTGGGTGTAATACTGATATATTTAGATTTGAATAAATTGAGGAATTTATTTAGAAAATCCGGGGCGTGACACATTAAACATCTGTTTTAAAGTCTAATTTAATCCGTAGAGACTATATAGGCATGCACAAAACACAGGTTTAAGGGAAGGAGTTAAAATAGGAACTTGCCTTCGGTTTCAGTTTTGAAACCTTAAACCACCATCTTTGAGTTTTCTAACGAGTTCTAATTGTTTTCACCGACCTTTACTGCTTCTGGTTCGACCCACAAGCAAGTGTCAATTATCCCTCCTTGGTTCAGCCTTTGTCCGTAACCAAACCCTAACTTTTCTCTCTATGTTCTCTCTCGAACCTCTATGCTCTTTCTCTTTGCCTCCACTGTTCGTGAATAGGGTTCTAAAACCCTTACAGAAACATAACTTAGATATATATAGGCTTCTACGAAAACCTAATTCCAACCTAATTATAAGTCGGCTAAACTAAACCCCGTGATTTCATAAATAAATACAAAACCCTAAAAAAACCATTAAACAAAAATAATTAAACGTCGAAATCAGCATACATTAATGAAAGAAAAGAATTAAAACAAATACTTAATTAAATAAAGTAGTTAAACACATAATTCAATTAAATAAAAACAAGTACACAAATAATTCAATTAAATAAAACAATTAAACACATAATTAAAATAAATAAGCAAAAACACAAATAAATAAATAAAAATGAAATAAAACAATAATTAAAATGCCAAGACTATCCTTTTAAAATTAGGGGTATTATAGCTAAGGCCGGGGATAGTTCACGTACTCAGGGATAGTCACATCAGGCTCGGTCTGTATCTACAATTCCAGTATCTTCGGGGTCTGCCCGAGGAGTGATTTGTCACCACTGTGAGCAGCCGGGGCATATCAAGCCTTGCTACCCACAACTTCAGCTACAGGCAAGTCAATCACAGGCTAGTAAGCCTACAGTTTCGACGAAGGGGTTTCAAGGGACTTACAACTACTACAAGCAGCCCGGTCACATGAGGAAGGATTGCCCTCATCCACGAAGTAGGGCACAGGGTGGCGCAAGTTCCCAGGCCATACCGGCACAGTTAACAGTTGTATAGTCAGGTTTCAGGGTGCCTCAAGCACCATAGCCAGTTGTACCAGTCAGTTCTTATCCGAGTAGAAACCCTACGCCTACTACTTCCGGACATCAGTCAGCTCAACAGGGCAGTTCACAGGAGTCTGGGGCTCAGGGACGAGCTTACATGCTGCCACAGGCTGATACCTCCGCTAGGACTACTACAGTTCGAGGTATCTTTCCAGTCTTTAGTTCTTGGGCTAGAGTTCTTGTTGACACGGGTGTATCACATTCATTCATATCTACATCATTTGCACATTCTCTGGGTCTGGAGGTCACGCAACGGGATGGCTTCCTTTGTGTTGACACACTAGTTGGGGTCCAGTGTCTTTGGATTATGTTTGTCACGGTTGTGCTATCGAGATAGTTGGGCAAACTTTAGAGTTCGATTTCATCATTTTTGACATGATGGGCTTTAACGTCATTATCGGGATGGACTGGTTGTCTTTCTTTCGTGCCACGATCGATTGCTTCCACGAGCAAGTGTTTGTTTGCACTCCCACGAGAGATTGTTTTCACTTCTCGGGAGATTGGAGCAATTCCCACTCGATGATGATTTTCAGTATCGGTGACTTGTAACGACCCGAAAATTTTCCTTCCTTTTCTTTTTCCTAAAATTTTACGAATGAATTTTTTTCGTTTAATTTCCTTTTTTGAGATCAGTTTCTCTTCAGTTTGTGTCATCTTGAGTGCTCAGAAATGCCTTTTGAGACTCTTTTGTGTGGATTGACAACTTCCTTTGAGAACCGAGTCATTTTCACATTTTCACTTTTCAGACACTATGCTCTATTTCGTCCTTTTCCCTATTCTGTCTTTTTCCCGTTTGTCAGTTTTTGGCACAACCTCACTTTTCATGCTCAGAGTTGGTTTCTGACTTCACGTGCCTTCATCTTAAGTGGTTTCCACGAAATACGTATCTTTACTTTTGCAAGAAAGTACTCTGGTTGCTCTTGGTGTCCATAGGGGCATGGATGCACAGTTTTTCAGAATCTCTTTCTTTTCTTGGGGTATTTTTCATAAATATCTTTTAAAGATATTTTATTTCAGAGGTATCTAAGAAAATATCTTTTGGAAGATATTTTCATTCTGGGACAGTTTTGCAGTTAACCCTTTTTGTAGGGGCTATTGTGCAATTAATGAAAGTTATTGCAAAATACCTTATTTTGAGCCTGGATCCTTATACAGGATTCATTTTCACTTTTTGTCGAGTCATGTACTCTTATAATTTCCATCTGGTCATTTTTCTCCAGTTTCAGAGTTTCTGAACCCGGTTTGCGCCGAACTTGTTCGGGGCATAACTTTCTGATCGGGACTCGGTTTTTGATGTCATTTCTTCTGTTTATCATATTTTCTCATTTGTAATCTTCTTTGTTCATGGAGTTTTTTCGTTTGAGCGCGTCTGCTCAAAATCCACTTTTCCGAACCCGGCGGGGCCCTTTC
>JAOTQH010282054.1:0-10147 GCA_025631255.1 Cornus kousa
CATATACCCAAGGCACACAACCACAAACACAAAAGGTGAACTGAGCCTAATTTGTAATGGCTTCTACCATTGCTGCACTTATCCTACTCGGACCAACTCTTACACAAACTCTCTGTTCTATTACGCATTATTAATAATGTATCCCTTTTAATTTTGATATTTGCACTGCTATTGTGAATTGTACTTGTTTCTCCGTTTCTGATTATGTAATTTTCCAGTTTGATGTTGTCTTTCCATGGCGGCACATGGAATTAAAAGTTTCCCTTTTTAATTATTATTATTGTAAAAAATTGGCTGGAAAAAGAAAATATGAGGCACACCTAAAAGAGATAAATATTTAATTCTATATTATTTTAGAAGGCTTGACTTAATTGGTATGTTTCCCTTTTTTATCAGAAAGGGGAGAGAGGATGAAAATTCAAGCCTAGCTCAATGGAAAAATGCCATTTTAATGGTCTCACCACACATAAGTATCTGTGTACTTCTATTAGGCATTAATAATGTATCCCTTTTGTTTTAATATTTGCACTTCTATTATGAATTAATTGTTTTCTGGATTTAAGAGATTATGTGTTTTCAAAAATTGATGTCGTCAATTTTTCCTTTGTTGTTATTATAGAAAATATGCAGGAAAAAGAAAATATAGGCAAAGAGAAAAATATTTAATTTTATATTATCACCAATTGCTCGCCTTGATTGATTGGTATGTCCCCTTACATTTTCAAGAAGTGTTTGGGGTTGAAGCCCCCAATGAAAAAATAATAATAATGCGCTTCAGCTTATTTGAGACTATTTTTTAAAAATATATATATATATATTTCAACACATTTTAGCATGAAATTAAAGAAATAAAATTCTCTTCAGTTACTCTCTCACGTAACGTCGGTGAGTAACTACGGGTGGGAAAAAAATCTTGATGATTAGCGCCATATCCCAAACATAACCTTGTCATTATTAGAAATTTACTTTTGTTTTATTATATGTACGAATACCACTCTATACGTTATACTATATATAATATATTATACAGAGTATATTATTATACAATTTAACTTTACCTTTTGTCAATTAAAACACAAAATAACCTCACTTTACAACAATTAAAAAAAAAATTAAAATATGTATATGAGGATCCCGGAGATGACATGGGCCGAGAATGACCCGCGAGCATAACATCGGGTCATTCCAGCTGGGCTCAACCCTTGCAATGGTGTCCCCAACCGGGTCGAGCTCGGTTGGTCCAGTAGGAGAGGTCTAGCCTATTACGGAAGAAGCCCAAGATTGAAAGCCCGGTTACCGCTGCGTGGCGGCTGTCAGTGACCATTTTGGTACTTTGGTAACGTTCGAAATACAACCCGAACTCTTGTAACTGCCTATAAATAGGCAGTTAGGACGAAGAAAAAGGGGAAAATTGTGAATTGTGGAAAACTCTGCAAAAATTAATACAGAATATTTCTTGCATTTATAATTGGCGCCGTCTATGGGAAAACGAAGGAGAACATTCATCTGTGCTTGATCAACGTCACGTTGATTCGAGCAAATCTGTGAAGACGAGGCTTAATTCCTAGAGATTGAGTCCAGATCTGAAGGATCATAGCTCGTACTAAGGAAGTATCAAGTTTCCCTTGACTCTGAAGTATTTGCGTTGGAGTGACGCAGCTGCGAATTGCTCAATCGCAGCTAGATCAGGTGACTTTGAAGCTAGAAAAACTTAGATCCAGTGAGCAGTGATTGAAGTCTGGTGAATTCGAATTCAGATCTGACGAGATCTGATCGAGAACCTATAATGCATGCCTCTGCTTTGCTCCAGAATCATGATAGGAGGTGAGAGTTCTAATCCGGTGGAGAATGTCCAGCAGATGCAACTGGACGAACTGATGAGCATGATTGAAGCTCTCCAAAAAGAGAATGCAGAATTGAGAGCTGGGATGCATCGATAGGAAGTCCTGGTGATTCCTCGAGCATTTTCGGTAGTTAAAGAAGTCATACAAGCTGGTGAAGCACGCCATGGTGAGCAGGAGGGCAATAATCTGACGGATCTCTACCGTGAAGAGGCTAGGGCAAATGACCTGCCACTATTGGCTCGTGGAGTTGACGATTATGAAGGATCCATTCACATCGATCCACGGCGTGAGCAGATCAGACGGAATGAGGATATGATTTTTGATTCACGTGATGATAGGTTCGATCAAGATAGAGTGACGGAGTTTAGAGGCCGCAAAATTACGCCGGTTTGGAGGAGGGAATCCGAAGAGGAAAGAGCACTCGATCCATCCTATCGCCCTTCCATGGTTACGTCTGACTACCAGAGCTCGGAAAGGAGATCTGCAGAGCACAAAGCTACTGCAGGGTTCCAAAGGGAGAATGAGGCACTTGGGACATCAGCTTGGACGGTTGAATCACCATTTACTGACGAAATCCTGAATGCTCCAAATCCAAAGAAGTTTGCCTTGCCAGTTTTCATCCTATTTAACGGAACGACTGATCCGGTGGATCATGTATACCATATTCAATTGAAGATGGCCCTGAATACAGAGGACGATGCCCTGATGTATAAGTGTTTCCCAACGAGCCTATCCGGATCAGCACTCAATTGGTTCAAGAACTTCCCGAGGGGGTCAATCGATAGTTTCAGAAGCCTTTGTGATCGGTTCATAAGCCAGTATTATGGGAATAAGCGCTTGGCAAAGGACGTTTCAAGCTTGTTCACAATGAGGCAGCATGAGGATGAGCGCCTCTAAGCTTTTCTTACTAGATTTAATCAGACCAAAAGCATGGTGATTGAATGCCATCCATCCACTGCCATTCAGGCCTTCAAACTTGCAATGATTCGTGGGACTCCATTCCACACTAGTCTGGTAGTGAATACACCACAGACCATGGATGAGCTGAATGAGAGAGCTGACGGATTTGACTGTTTAGAAGAGGAGGAGGCAGCGAATGTGAGAAAGACTTCAATCATCTCAACAGAGGAAAAGTCTAAGGCCAAGATGCGGTAAAAGCCAGCTCCGTCATAGCGGCAGGCCTTTTGGAAAACAGAGAAGAAGCCTAGAGAAGAAGAGCTGGTCACTCCTCTGAAAGTGACTTTAGCAAGGTTGTATTAGGAAAATAAAGACAAGTTCCGGCCTCCAATGCCAATCAGACAGCCTCTTGAGCAGAGAGACCAATCTAAACATTGTGCTTTCTATTCTGACTTTAGCCATCAGATGAATGAATGCAGAAATTTGAGAAGGCAGGTGGAAATGATGATAGCCAGAGGAGAATTTGCAAATTATGTCCAAGGCCCGGCGATAGAGCAGAACTGGCCAATGAAGCAAGTTAAGAGGAACCAGAAGACGAGCTCTAGTAACTCCCAACTAGGTCGGATTATCAATGCTATTTATGGCAGGCCTGAATCCAGTGAAGAGTCAGAAGAGCTGCTCCAAGCGCGCCTATGCCAGGCGCAGATAAAGAGAAGGATAGGCAATGTGAATACTATACACCAGCAGAACGCATCAACGCAGATAAAGTTTGATAGAACCGACCTACTGCACGTTCAGATTCCCCATGATGACCCATTAGTTGTCAGTTTGACAGTGGCTGGATGTTTGTTGTGAAGAGTTTTGATTGACCCTGGAAGTAGTGCAAACATAATGCCGAGGGACACGTTTGATCGGCTCGAGATAAAGCCTGATAAGCTCAAACCTACTAGCAATCCATTGCTCGAATTTGATGGGAAACGATTGGAACCCATCAGTGTGGTGGAAGTAGCAGTGCAGGCTGTAGAAAGGGTATTGGTGGAGAGCTTTGTGGTTGTTAAAATCTATCCATCTTACAACCTTCCAATGGGCAGGGGATGGATCCACAGAGTCCATGGTGTTCCCTCCACTCTACACCAGGTGATGAGATGCCTAAGCCCGGATGGCAACAAAGTAATTGATTTTCATGGGGATCAAGATGTAGCTAAAGAGTGCTATTCCGTGACATTAAAGTATGCTGGAAAAGGGAAAGCCCCACTCCATTCGCCGAGCCCAAGATAGCAATTACAGGAACCTCCACCCAAACAAAATAGGGAGGATGAGCCTAAAGATTTGACTGAATAACCCCTCGTCGAAGTGCAGATTGGTCAGTCAGAGCTAGAGCGAACTACCAGAGTAGGAATAAGACTCACTAAAGAAGAAAAGCGTAAACTAGCTGACTTCTTATCTCACAATGCCGATGTATTTTTTTGGAGTCACTTGGACATGCCGGCATTAGCCCTTCGGTATCCTGTCATTCTCTGAACGTTGATCCCAATGCCAAACCAGTAAAGCAAAGGCAGCGAAGGTTTGCTCCAGAACGCAACCAGATCATAGCTGAGGAAGTTGATAGGTTGCTTGATGTAGGGTTCATAAGAGAAGTGCACTACCCTGATTGGTTATCGAATGTTGTTGTCGTACAAAAGAAGAATGGAAAATGGAGAGTGTGCATTAACTTCACTAATTTAAACAAAGCCTGTCCGAAGGATAGTTTTCTATTGCCCAAGATTGATCAGATGGTGGATGTTACTACAGGGTATGAGTGCTTGACTTTTTTAGATGCTTACTCGGGTTATAACCAAATCCCCACGGACCCCGCTGATGAAGAAAAAACCTCTTTTGTTACCGAACGAGGGACCTACTACTACAGAGTAATGCCGTTCAGACTGAAGAACGCTGGAGCAACTTATCAGAGGCTTGTCAGTAAAATCTTCAAGGGGCAAATGGGGAAAATGGTGGAAGCCTACATCAATGATATGGTCATTAAAAGTAAAAGGAAGATAGATCATCTGAAACATCTTAATGTGTTAAGAAGATATGGAATGAAGCTTAATCCAGCCAAGTGTTCATTCGGCGTGAGTTCTGGCCAATTCCTGGGGCATGTAGTTAATTATAGAGGTATAGAACCAAGTCCATCTCAAGCAGAAGCTCTGATAAAGAATGCTAAGCCAAAAATAGTCAGAGAAGTACAGGCCCTCACGAGTCGGATAGCTGCTTTAAGCTGGTTTATCTCCAAGTTATCAGACCGTTGCAAGCCATTCTTTGACACCATTCAAAGCCATGGAAGACAGGTCTGGGGGGATGAACAACGGCAAGTATTGAATCATTTAAAGGAATACATGCAGAATCCAGCAGTTTTGTCTGCCCCAGAACCAGGAGAAAAGCTATTCCTGTACCTCAGAGTTTCTAGCATTGTAATAAGTGGGGTTCTGATCCGCTGTAAAGATGGAAAGCAATATCTGGTCTTTTATGTTAGCAAAACAATGACCGAGACCAAGTGCCGGTATTCTAGGGCCGACCGAGTAATACTCTCACTGGTACATATGAAAAGAAAGCTCAGGCACTATTTTAAGTCCCATCCCATCATCATTCTGATAACTTTTCCTATAAGAATTATCCTGCACAAGCCAAACCTCTCAGGAAGAATGACGAAGTGGGCAATAGTGCTGAGCTCGTTTGACATAACGTATGAACCCAGAATGGCAATAAAAGGGCAGGCAATGGCTGATTTCTTAGTAGAATGTGATTCAGAGGTTGTGGAAGAAGACCTTCGTAGTTGCTTATGGAAAATTTTTGTTGATGGATCATCAAATCAGATGGGGGCAGGTATTGGGGTCAAGCTTCAAGCTCCAGAAGGCATGTCCTTAAGTCAAGCCCTTCTACTTGAATTTCGAGCCACGAACAATGAGGAAGAATATGAGGCACTATTGGCTGGGCTAAAGCTAGCCAAAGAGCTCAGGGTCAAGAACTTGATTATTTTTAGCGATTCACAGTTGATTATTCAGCAGGTAAATGGGGAATATGAAGCTAAGGATGAGGTGATGGAAGCCTACCACTCTGCTATGGTGCTAGAGGCCAGAAACTTTGACGGAATTAAATTCACTCAGATACCGAGGGAACATAACGAGGATGCCGACCGGCTAGCATGCAGCGCCTCAGGTTCTGGAGAAACACTGGCGAGAGTAATTCCAATAGGGATTCTGAACCAGCCATCTATTTTTAAGGAACCTTCAGGCTCAAATTCCTAGCAAGTTAATGTCATTCTATACGAGCTGAGCTGGATTGATCCAATTGTAACTTATATTCAGGATGGAACTCTGCCTGAGCAAAAAGACATGGCCCGGAAGATAAAGCTGAATGTTGCAAAATATGCCCTAGTGCACAACCAGTTATACAAGAGGTCTTTCTCTGGGCCATACTTGAAGTGTGTCACCCCCACTAAAGCTCAGCAAATACTCTGAACCATTCATGAAGGTGTGTGTGGAAATCATTCAGGGGAAAGGTCTTTGGCACACAAGGCAATGACGCAAGGGTACTTCTAGCCGAACATGGCAAGAGACGCTGAGGAATTCTGCAAGAGATATGATAAATGCCAAAGGTTCAGACCACTGATTCACCAACCACCAAAGGACTTGCATGTAATGGCCACACTATGGCCTTTCGCGCAATGGGGGATGGATGTGGTTGGTCCTCTGCCGACTGCTAGAGCTCAGAACAAATATGTGCTACTAGCAACGGATTACTTTACCAAGTGGGTGGAGGCGGAACCATATCCGAGCGTGACTCAGACTCATGTGAGGCGCTTCATTTGGAATAACATTATTTACCGTTTTAGCGTTCCGAGGGCAATTGTTATAGATAATGGAACCAACCTTGATAGCAAGCAAGTAAGAGAATTGCTCGAGGAGTATGGAGTCAATCAAAAATTGACAGCAGTGAGTCATCCTCAGGCCAATGGACAAGCAGAAAATACAAATAGAATGATCTTTGCTTACGTCAAGAAGAAGCTAGAAGATCATAAAGGAAAATGGTTAGATGAGCTCCCGAATGTCTTGTAGGCTTATAGAACGACCCCTAGAAAGCCAACCGGAGAAAGCCCATTTGCCACGGCCTATGGTACAGAGGTAGTCATACCGGTTAAAAATTTGGTCCCAGCAGTCTGAAGCCTAGCATGGAATCCGGTGCAGAACGATCAGATATTATGGTTCAACCTTGACATGCTAGAGGAAAAAAGGGATGCTGCAGCAATACGACTCACGTCCTATCAACAGATATTATTGAATTGCCACAACAAAAGGGTGAAGCATAGAGACTTTGCTTCTGGTGATCTGGTTCTAAGGAAAAAGGTTGGGATAGTCAAAAAGATGATGTCTCCAGGGGAACGCCCTTACAGAATTACAGAAGTGATAGGAAAGGGGGCATATATCCTAGAGACTATGGCTGGAAGGCTGGTTAACAAGCCCTGGAATGCAACGTCTTTGAAGAGGTATTATCAATAGAAAGATGGAATTTTGAATCTAATTTTGTTCATCTTCTGTTAAATACATGTGGATGTATGAACCTCTGAAACTTATAAAAGTGATATTCTTTCTCCAAAAAAAAAAAAAACAAGAGAGCTAATCTAAAAAAGTTGATCAAGTAAGTGGCAACTGGTACTCAGAGCCGAGCGCCAAAAACTTGCAAATAAAATTATGCCAAGTGGCAAGTGGCATTCTAGACGAACACCAAGCACATACCAAAGTAAGTGACAACTAGTACTCAGAGCCGAATGCCAAAAACTTGCAAATAAAATTATGCCAAGTGGCAAGTGGCATTCTAGCCGAGCGCCAGGCACATAGCAAAGTAAGTGGCAACTGGCACTTAGAGCCGAACGCCAAAAACTTGCAAATAAAATTATGCCAAGTGGCAAGTGGCATTCTAGCCAAACGCCAGGCACTCTGCAAAATAAGTGGCAGCTGGCACTCTAGGCCAAATGCCAAAAACTTGCAATAAAAATATGCTAAGTGGCAGGTGGCATTCTAGCCGAGCACCAGGCACATAGCAAAATAAGTGGCAGCTGGCACTCTAAGTCAAATGCCAAGAACTTGTACAAAATTATGCCAAGTGGCAAGTGGCATTCTAACCGAGCCCCAGGCACTTAGTAAGATAAATGGTAGATGGCACTTTGAGCCGAACGCCAAAAACTTTAGAGAAATATACATTCAAGAAAAGCTAAAGATAGTGCTACAAAGTTTGGGAGAAAATTAAAGCGAGAAATGAATTATTTCATTAATAATGAGGTTCCAGGGTTACAAAAAAAAGGTATATAGTAAATCAAAATATAAAGAAACAGAGTAAGAAACATCAAGGAGTCCTAGCCAGTGGCGTCTGTCCCATCTGTCCTCTGATCCTGTTGAGCTGTCCCTTCACCATCAGCAACAGTCTCGCTCTCATGATGAGGGGAGTCAATCAAAATAACTGCCTCCATCTGAAGGGTCTGTCCATTAGTAGCACTATCAGAAGGGGCCATACTGGGCAAAGGAGCAACATCCAGAGGTTGGTCAACAGCAGGACCAGAAGAAACCCTGGAAGAAGCTATCTCCTGACACTTATCAAAAAAATTCTCAGCAGGAGCAGAGGCAGGACCATTGTAAACACCTGGAGGATTAATCTCCAGATCCTTGTCAACTTCATCAGGGGTATAGCTGGTCTGACCTTCAGAAGGAACACGCTCGGTGTAGCCTTCTCTGAATCCTTGAGCATACCTAAGGGCTCCAGCTCTGGAGAACCGAGCATGCAGAGCTATCATGCCATCATTCACCTTACTAATGGTGTCAAGCAAAGCATTGTGCTCTTCCAGAGCTCTTTTCTCAAACTTTATCCAAGCAGATTGTTCTTCGCTCAGAAGGCGTTGGAGCTATTCCTTCTCATTTCTGAGTGATTCATGCTCAGTCGACCAGACGCTCTTCTCAAGTTGCAGAGCATTCTTCTGATCCTGAAGAGAGTTCGCTTCCTTTTTCAGAGTGTCCCTCTCTTTCTCAACATCCTTGACTTTAATCATCAGCTTGGCATTTGCAGTGCCCAAAGCATTGATCTCTTTGTTAGCAGCACCAAGTCTGGAGTTGAGTGATTCCACATAATGCTGCATGGCCATCATCCCAAATAGGGTCTACAGAGATATGCAAGACAGCTGATTGGGTCAAGACAATCAATCAGGAAAGTTCCAATGCAAAGAATATGTAAAAACTTATTGACCAGAAAGGAGAAATTACCTCCATGGCAGACATATGGAAACGGGTGAACAGTTCCCTCTGAGATAGGCTCTGAGCTACCTCAATGTCTTTTGGAGTCCACAAATTCTAATAATACGCCATTACCGTTAGACCATCTTTGAACATTGTCTCATCCGGCATCACTAGCGTTCTGTCTGCTCGGACAAACTTAGGGGTCCATGGTGCAGAAGTAGAAGCAGAAGTATTGCCAGATGCAGACCCAGTAGGGACTTGATTTCTAGTTGAAATTAGTAGGCTGCCAGAAGGGCGAGTCCTTCTGCTCAGAGGGATATCATCCTGACTAAGGGAAGTTTCGGGCTGAGCCTTCTTCCCACTTGCTTTCTCCCGAGCAGTGATGGTGGTGTTGGCCGAACGAGTGCCGACAGAGGCAGTTGCGCTCGGAATAGCTGGCAGAATGCTGATAACCGGGCTGGTAGTGACCATGACCGGATCAGTAGATGGGGTGGTGTCAGAGATAGTGGCCGAGGATGAAGCCGTGGCCGGAGAAGAGCTGACATTCGCCGCAGGAGTAGCAGCCCTGGGTGGATTTTTCCTCTTTCCAAAGGATGGAATCTGAAGATGACTCATTGCTTTGCCAAGGACTAATATGTTAAATAAATTATCCGAAGTAAGGAGATTCGAACAAGAAGGAACGTCGTTTAGAACGTACTTCCTTAAGTAATTGATTCTATTCCTGCAAACACTATAGCTCAAGTCATCATCACAAGGAATGCCAAAAGAACGGCACAGGAAATTGCAAAACCGAGGAACACAGATTTCACAAGTACAGTCGTTCTTATGTGTTTTGTATTTTGTATAAGAAGAGACCGAACATACGCCGAAGGCGTTTGAGATAAGGTAATCGGTGGTAGCCAGAGAAGACCAAGCCCCACTGACTACTATTATATTGTCTCTCCAACCTTTCTCAGAACTCATCTTATCCGTACATATGAATATCTTTTCAAATGGGTAAAAATGGTAAAACAGATCAGAATTTTTCATTTTGCTAACCTTATAGTAAAGGAGAAGATCTATTATGTCAAGATCTAGACCTCTGTCACTAGCTAAGAGCAGCAGAATGGACAAAACCCTAAGGAAGTTTGGGTTTACTTGCAAATG